>JAQQSZ010012242.1:0-12060 GCA_028646595.1 Phalanger gymnotis | reverse complement strand
GCCCTGCTTCCCTCTGCCACTTTGTGGGTTCTGCAGTTCTAGAATTGGTTCAGAGCCATTTTTTTATAGGTTTTTGGAGGGACTTGGTGGGGAGCTCACGCCAGTTACTGCTTTCCAGTTACCATCTTGGCTCCGCCCCCTCTCATATTTATTTTCAAATATAATGCTTCCTCCAACCTAGCAAGGCCCCAAACCCCACCAAAATAGTGTCTAAAAAGCAAAGGGGTAAGGGAAATAGTTTAGCAAAACTGACCAACACAATAACCCTTCCTGACTGTATATGCTGTGTTCTATTCCTATAGTGATCCATCTCTGCTAAGGAGAGATGACAGTACATTTTATCAACTCTTCAGAGGCCAAATTTGATCACTATAATTACAAAATTTTAAATGTGGAGTTTCCATTCTCTCCATTTATATTGTTGTACTCATCACACGTACTCAGAGTTTTTCTATTTCTATTTATTTTATTCTGCATTAGTTCATATAATCTGATTATACAATTCCACATGCACATACCATGCTTTGTTTAGCCACTCCCCCACTGATGGGCTTCTAATTCTTTGCTCTACTTTGCAAATTCTTCAGAATGGGTTCTTCATCTACAAGCAGGGCACTTCGGTCTCTGTCAGGAGTTTTTTCTCCTCTTTTGGGCACCATTTAGCACATGCAATTGACATTGGGTTCCATTCTTATTCAAATCACATTGAGTTCCTCCACAGCTAAGCTAGTCTATGAGCTGTCATCTCTTCCAAGCTCGTTATTTATCCTATGTATGTTTCTCAGACATTCTCTTCCATATTAAAGGCTGACTACCCAATTTTGAGGGGTCTTCAACATTTGTTAGTAGCACCTAAGAAATCTTTTTCTACACATTCCCCCATCCCTGCTCCTCTCTTCCATGGTTTTCCCCTGCTTCTCCCTTCTCTCCTCCATTTCCAATGAATGAAACACATTGTTGAATCCATTTTTTTAAAATAGCCATTGTGTATCAGACTGCCATCCAAACGATGTCCCAATGTATAGACCATTAAGATAGTCTCTGTGAACATACAGTGTGTTCCTGCAAAGAGAATTGGTGCCCACTCTGCACATCCAATAAGGCTTCAGTGCAGCCCTTCTCCTTGGCTCCAGGAGATCCAGATCCAACTGGGATCTAAAATGTTCTAGGTTGGTGGTTGCCAACTTTTCTGAGCACAATGGATGCTTTTAAAAACAAAAACAATTCTTGGTCTCCTATCTGATATTTGGTTCATAGATTTAGAGCAAGAAGGGACCTTAGGTACCATCAAATCCAACCATCTCATTTTACGAATCAGGAAAGCGAAGGCTAGAGAGACCCGGGTTCAAGCACTGACTCTGACACCAGCCATATGACAATGGCCAAGTCACTAAGCCTCTCCATGACTTGCCCAGGGTCACATAGCTAGTAAGTATCTGGGGCTAGATTTGAACTCTGGAAGATGAGTATTCTATCCACTGAGCTACCTAGCTGCCCCCTGGATCTAAACTACTTTCCCCTAGTATGCATGGAGAAAGTAGTTTTTATCCTGAATCCCTGAAAGAATGATATCCCTAGATTTAAAATATCTGATGTAATATTGATGTAATTCTAGCCAACCGTCTCTCAAAGACTATGGTTGTGGTTTGTCCTTAACCCTGTTTGCCTCAGTTTCCTCAACCGTAAAGTGGGCTGGAGAAGGAAATGGCAAACCACTCTAATCTATTTGCCAAGAAAGCCCCAAATGGGATTACAAAGAGTCAGACACGACTGAAGGGAGCATTTAATATAACAATACCAGGGAAGGGGAGTTACTAAAGAGGAGAGGGTGATGTCTGCAACTGAGAAAAGAGTTTGTACTCCTTTCTCTAGATTCAGTTGGAGAGGTAGCCCAGTTAGGCATGGGCTTCTGCTGGGTAGCCCTGGGAATAAGACGACTCCACAGCTATAAACTATAGTGACAAAGAGCAAATATCTTCCCTTAAATGAGAGGGCAGACATTCCAAATGCTTGCCCATATCCTGTTGATATAATCTCTATCATATTAAATCGATTCCCAGACAACTAGCATTCTCATCTGCACCCTAACTCAGCTGGGCAGAATCAAACAAGAAGCAGTTATTAAGTGCCTACTATATGCCATGCAATACATGAGGCAGAATGGATACAAAAGCAAAAATGACACAGTTTATGTCCTCAAAGAGCTTGCATTTTATCAAAAAATGTTTTATAAGACTTAGCTTTACTGTAGCATACAAGCTGTGGTCCTTCTATAGTGACACCATATGACTGTTCCTCTAATTTTAAACTACTTTTGAGTTCCATGAGAGACAATATAGCCTAATGTGTAGAGAGAGCCTCGAAATGGGGACTGGCTAGCTATGTGACCCTGAGCGAGGAATTTAACTCCACAGCACCCCAAGCAGCTCGTTAAAACCACATCTGTAGTAATATAGATCTATAGATATATAATGTAGTGATGTATACATCTTTAACATACACAAATACATATATGTGTGTGGTTGTCTGTGTTATACAACATGCACATATAATGCACACATATATGAGTACATGTTTATGTGTACATATCATATAAATACACACGGTGCATGAGTATATGCATGTACATGTATAATACAATGTACATATATGAACACATGTGTTAGTGTATGCATATATATCATACACATATTTTCTTGTCACTCAGTCAATCTGACTCTTTGTGACCCTGGGGAACACAGCTGATGCTGTTTGTGAGGTTTTCTTGGCAAAGACACTGGAGGAATTTGCCATTTCCTTCTCCAGTGAATTAAGGCAAACAGAGATTAAGTGACTTGTTCAGGGTTATGCAGTTAATGAATGTCTAACATCAAATTTGAACCCAGGCCTTCCTTTCAGGGTGACTGCTCTATCCACTGTGCTCCCTAGCTGCTTCCATCATATACATACATGTGCACACATGTGCATAATATAAATACATGTGTGTTTTATGTATGAGTATATATCATATGTGTATGTGTGTGAATATATCTTTTATTTTATGTGTATGTATGTATGTATACATGTATGTATGTACATTGTTGATATGTGTTGATGGAGGGAGTTTCCCTACCTGGTGGGTTGCTTGCCAATGAAAGCGCAGGTATAATCCCTATCTCTTAATTCTCGTGGATGAACACAAACTTAGATTGGAAATAACTTTTAAGTGAAATAATACTGGAAAGTTATTGACATTCACATAATTCGGAGAAAGGAAAAGGAGTGAAGTTGTCAGGATGGGGTAAAGAGCAGGGCCTAGATCAGACGTGTAACCATCGCCCATAGTGGTGTCCCAGCTGGGAGGAAGGGGGTGCCGACCCACGTCACAGCGTCCAGCTGTCTACGCCCAAAAAAGATCGTCATTGAGCTAGCGACGCCTCGAGGTCAGTGGTTTCACAGGCTTTTGGCAAATCCCAGAGAGCAGCCATTCTTTCACTATCTGTATTTGCTTTTCCAGCATGGCACACAGTAAAGGATTTAATAAATTCTCATTGATCGGCTGCTCTCCCAGTATCATCAAAATTGTCTCTTAGCTTTACCTATTATTCAAAGATCATCCACCTTAGCAACAATAAGATTCATTCATTCACACACTCATTCAACAAACCTTAACTGGGCACCTACTATGTGCCAGGCGCTAAGAAGGGATACAAAGATGAATTAGATGCGGTCCCTCTCTCATAGAGCTCTCCCTTTTTCCAATAGAAGAAATAGGGTACATACAAATTAACATGGTATAAAGTATGTGATAGGTGCAAGGTATGGGCAAAGTGCTGTGAGAATTTGGAAGTAGAGATTACTTGTGGCAGGGGTGGGGGAGGACTAGGGAAAGCTTGCTGGAGGAGGTGCCATTGGAGCTGAACCTTTGAACCTTGAAAGTCAGTAACCTTGCACTGAACAGAAATCAGGACAAAGGGCATTCCAGACAGAGACAACAGCTTGAGCAAAGGCTCAGGGGCAGGAAAGGCTGAGATGTGTTTGGGAAACAGGGTGCCATCGGATTTGGCTGGAGTATTGAGTATGTGAAGAGCAGTAGAAAAGGATGAGATTGGAAGCCACCACCAGCAATTCCTAGGTAACACATTTCCTAGAACTGAAAGGAGTCTGCACCACCAACTACCCTCCTCTCCTGCCAACCACACATTCAGTTCTCCTACAGCTGGATCCTATCTGCTGTTCATGTCTGAGTGAGGCAGATGTGGGACACAGGTAGCATAGTCATCCAGTCTGACATATTTTAAAAATTTTTCTCTTCCTGCTTACTCTTAAGGAGGTGAGGGGATGCCACAGGCAGTCAATTAGCATTTATTTAGTAGTACTCTATGCCAGTCACTGTGCCAAGTGCTAGGGATACAAAGAAAGACAAAAATAGTCTCTGCCCTCAAACAGCGGACAGTCTAATGGGGGAGACAACATGCAAACCACTATGTACAAACAAGATGTTCTGTCCCCTGTGACACCCTTATTCACCTCAAAGGATGAGAAAACGTGACTGACAATGTAGAAGGCTGAGACAAAACTAGGCATAAGGTTACTATCACAACAAAAGCAATTGCAGCAAACATTTATTTAATGCTTTAAGGTTTGTAAAGTGCTTTGTAGTCTCATTCGGTCTTCACAACAGCCCTGTTGAGTGCCATCACTATCTCTATTTTAGAGATGAGGAAACTGAGTCTCAGAGAGGTTGTTTATGATCACAGAGCTAGCATATATATGAGGTAGGAGTCCAGGTCATATCGACACTCAATCTATCCACTACGCCCAGTCCTACCTGTTCCTCTGTGCAGAGGGGAGAGAAAGTAACATCAGAGGGATCTTTATCAAAAAGTTAGGAAACATTTTTAAGAACAAGTGAATCACTAGGGTTTCTCTGTACATGGCTGCCATCCATTTGTGACTTCAACAAACATACACGGAACTCTAGGACTCCTAGCAATTATGCAGTCAGGATTTTGTCATCTCCATCAATGGCCCCAGTAAAATTTTCCCCAGCCTAGGACATATTTGCTTAGCATGAACTTAGACTACTCCAACTGTGAGAATACCACTCAGAGATTATGGCGGCCAATACTTTTATTTAATTTTGTATCTCAGAGTTTGGAGGGGTTTTGTTGTTTGTTTGTTTGGAGTTGGTTTAAGACTAGTCTCCTCATCTGACCCAGACTGAAAATGCAGGCTCAGGATCCCAGTCCCGGCCTGACCCAGGTGCTTTGCCTTGCTGTGTTTCCAACCTTGAGCCCATTCACCACTCCTTAGGCAGCCCAAGAGATCCTCCAGCTTTAGCCTCCCTAGGGGTTGATATCATGCCCAATGAGAGTTTTAGCTTTTGACATTCGTTAAGCATGAATGCAAATAAACATCTGCTCCACCAGAGCGGAGCATTTAGCATCTATAGACTTACAATCGGGGCGGTGGGGATTGGCAACGCTTCCACCAAGAACTATGGATCATGTCACACCTGCAGCTCAAAATGCTGGGAAGGTCATCGGTTCATAGATCTAGAGCTAAGAGGGACCTCAGAGGTCATCTAATCCCATCTTCCCATTTTACAGGTGGAAGAACTTAGGTCCAGCGAGGTCAAGGGGCTAAGGTCATACAGGATGAAGACTTCAGGAAGTATATAGTTTCTAACCAATCTTTTCCCCCTGTTGCAGGTGTATGACCTAGTGGGAAAGACTCTGAATTAGAATCTGGAAACCTGAGTAGAATCTTTTTTTTTCTACCACGAAGTTGGGCAAGATGCTTAATCTTTCTTGGCTTACATTTCCTCATCTGTAAGATGAGCAGATTGCACTAGATGACCTCTGAGGTCTCTCTCAGTCTTAAGGATTTGGACAGGAAGGAAGGAACGAAAGAAGGAAGGAAGGAAAAAAAGGAAGAAAGGAAAAAAGAAGGAAGGAAATGAGAATTTATGAAGCACTTAGGAAGGAAACAAAGCACCCACTATGTGCTAGGCACTATTCTGAATGCTTTGCAAATATTACCTCACTTGAACCTCACGGCTCTGGGGGAAGGATTCTATTATTGTGCCCATTTTATAGGTGAGGAAACTGAAGCCAACAAAGGTAAATGATTTGCCCAGGACCACATGGCTAGTAAGTAGCCAAGGCCAAATTTGAACGAATTTGAAAGGCCCAGTACTCTATCTGCTATGCTACCCAGGTACCTCAACTTGAACGATATAAACAGTTGACCTATCTGTCTTTCTAAACATCTATCACTGTCCAATCTTCCTCCTCGGACTTATGGAAAAGTTCTTCACTGTCCCTGCCTAGTTAAATCTTAAAAAGTAAGCCTATACGCTGAATTTTCATGAAGCCTCCTTCATCAGGCTGATTCAGAGCAGTAACCTACATCTCATTGAGTTTTATTTTGAAGACTCCCATGGGCCAGCTGGTAAAAGAAGTACCATGAGGACATGAGTGGCCAGAAGGCCAAGACTCAGCTTCAGGTGAGCAGTTGTTTTGACCTCAGAAGCTAGATCCAAGCACATGAGAATAATTAAGTCTTAACACAGCCGTAGAAAAAAAATTACCTTAGGCAGGAAAAAAGTAGCACTCTCAAATGAGCCCCAGATCATTTTCCAGAAGGTTTTCCCTGCTTTCTAAGAAGCCTGTGAATCCCTGTTTCCCCTAGAGTGACCCCTCTTTCCCTTAGAGTGCCCCCCTCTAGGCTCCTCTATTGCCCTGTGGTAATATCACTGGGATGGGGATTCTACCCCTCCAGCTGATCAAGGGTGGGACCCCAGAAAAGATTAAGTAAAATATCAGAAAGAATTATCTAGAAAACAGACTTACCAGTAGGTGGATTGTTTCCTTTCAGTCATTAGACTCGTAAAAATCCTCTTTCACTCCACTCGTTACCAATGATAGCATTCCCTCCTAACCGATCCCTTGTTCTTCATCAACTCCCAGCAATATAAAACTAAAGGAATGAAAATTTCTGCCAAACACAGAGTCCCTTGAAAGCTGACCTAAAAGAAAATCAAGAGAGTCAGGTGATTACATTATTTTAAAACTTTTATTTAGCATGTGCTAAATACTGAATAAAAATAGGTATTGCTGTGTATATATATATATATATATATATACACATACACACATATATGTATTATAGAACAGAAAAAGAGGATTGTACGTGAAATTACAGATCTATATAGCTTGTTTTTCTTTTAAAGTGTATAATAAATTCAACCAGTACTTTTCAAAGCTGTCCTGCTCATCTGTGTTTATTTTTGGCCTTCCTTCTGTACTATTCTTGCATTTTTTTTAAAAAAAAGAAATGCCTCAGTAACCCTCCCCCCTCCCCCGCACCTACCCCTTTGCCATTCCATCACTCCCTACCCCCACTGGAAAAAGAAGAACAATGCCTTTGTGAAAAACATGCAGTCAAACAAATTCCTATATTGGCCATGACTGAAAATGTATTTTTTGTTCTGTATCTTGACCCATCACTTCTTTGTCAAGACGTAGATAGCAGGCTTCATCTTTAGTCCTCTGGAATCATAGTTGCATTGCATAGACCAAAGTTCTCAAGTATTTCAAAGTTTTTTTTTCTTTAAAATGTTGTTATTGTATAAATTGTTCCCTGATGTTATTGCAGCCAGCTTTCTAGCTTTCTTTCAAGTCCCTCACATTGTTCCCCAACCCCCAGAGTCAGGTATAGGATGATTTTCAAGGCTATTCTCTCTAAAGATTGAGGGAATTTATGCCCTCCCATAGAACCATAAGACTCCAGTTAATAAGAATTCAGGTCAACTTTGGGGAATTAATTCTTAAACAGTGCTAGATGACAAATTTCTGAAAAGACCAGTTAGATTCCATTTCTATCTCTAGGGTAGACATCATATTGTCTTCTCAAGCTCAAAATGCCATAGAATGAATTTCTTCAATGGCTGATCTTCGCATTCTATAGTCTCCCCAACACAGGGCTCGTTGGCTCCCCACTAAGGTTTGCTGGTATCAAGGATAGCCTTTCCTACCGAGGTGCTATATTTGGGTTCTTCAGAGTTGGTGTATTGTCCCGGGTCAAGGACAACAGAACTAAATTATTAAGCAGAGGGAACAACAAAGTATCAGGGTCGGATCATCAGAGTGAAACCAGGAATACAGAGATCAGGATTGAGAGCAGGAAGATCCATCCAATAGGAACAAAGGGCAGAAACACGGAAGGTCTGAGTTAAATTGCTAAGCCAAGGTCAAAGTCAGGACAGTGGGCAAGTATCACAGTTCAGGCTAGAACAGGAGAAGGTCAGAGGGACTAAACAGCAGCAGACAGGTGAGTGTCATGAGAGCAAGCCAACTTAAGTGTCTGGCTATAACTACTGGCACTTTCTCTTTCCATCTAAGCCTGGATTATAGGTTAACTAACCCCTGTGTACCTAGTTCATCTACCTCCTGCCGGGTTCCCAACAACCATCCTAGTCTGATGAAGAAGAATGGTGACTGGAATCTGAGGGATAATATATCATATTCGGGTTGGTGGCCATTGAATTAGGCAGGGTGACCCTTAGAGCTGGGATTCTTCACCTTTTTTTGTGGCATGGACCCCCTAAAGATCACTTCTCAGAAAAATGTTATGAATGCATAAAATAAGGAAACCAATTATATTGAAATATAGTTAGAAAGTATTTTTTAAAAGTTCACAGACACAAAATTAGGAATCTACTCCTTAGAGCCTCCTGGTGGTTTCTCATATTTATATAGAAGGCCATTAATACACTGGTGTCTTCTAGGCAAGTATTGGTCATTAGGTCCAAAAATTAGCCCTGACCCATAAATGGGAAAGGTCCTGCAAGAAGTAGAAAGTAAGAGGATCAATGGATTGTCCCAGACCTCTATGGGGTGGGGGTTGAGGGATAGAAGGTGTCACTGGGATCCCTATCCAATTAACAACTCAAAGTAAAGGAGCAAGAAATTATGGAGGAGAGACATAGAGCCAACCTAAACACTCAGTCGAATCCAAACACAGGTGGCTTTCAAAAAGAGGTCCTGGAATGAATAGTCCCCAAACCTTCTCAAAAGATCTTTTGAACCCTGGTAAGTCCCTCACTGCCAATAAAACTTCAGACCCTGTGAGTTTGTCTAGTCTAAAGATTTGTCACTGAAGCCAAGCTCATAGTTCTCTTAGAGCCATCCAGAGCTCCCCTCACTCAACCTACTTGGCCTTACTGACAGCAAGGACCCCATTTTCAGGGGCGTGTAAACCAACACACCAGTTCAGACCAGTTTTTAAACATACCCTGATCTCTTTTCCCCCTTCTCCTGGCTCCCTGGGTGAGGAAATTCAAGCAGCAATAATTTGGTTTCACACATCACCAGCACTTCTAACTTTCATGCTTGTCAAAGGTTAATGAATTGCTAATGCGAAAGGCTCTTTTTTAGCCACAGGCCAGGTTTTCGCATTGACCGTGTCCTCCATGGGAGGGTTGCTTCTCTCCACCCTCTCCCTCTGCCCTATGATTCCCCACCCTTCTATGAGGCAGCCAAGAAGAAGAAAAAGAAAACAAATAGAATGCTATATAGTAAGTTTCTAATGCTTATATCTAGCAATAGACAAAAAAAAATGGTTTATACTCCTCTTCTAAAATTTTCCCCCTCTACAGTATTTAGATTAAACAAATCCACTCTCAATCATTATCCATAGGGAGGTGATATCTAGCCCACACACACCCCCTTCTCCACCACCATCATTTTATTAGTTTTTATTTTTTCTAGTTCTTTCTCACTTCACACCCCACAACTGGTGTCAATTCTAAAGACTTTCAATGAAATGAACTTTGGATTCTTGGGAATTCTTAGAGAGCTCACTGGGAGGCAGAGAGCGAGTGCATGACTAAGGGCTATGATTTGCTTTCAGAAGCATCATCCTAGAAAAACTTTCTCTTGCATCTCTTAAAATTTTCAATTCCAGTCTGATTACCAATACATGGAAATAAGCTTACATCTGAATTTTTGTTTGCTTTTCTGGTTGCATTTTTTTTAAGTTTTGTTAGTACCTTTTAAAAAAAAATATTTTTAGACCTGACCTATGATCCCATTGATGTAGGGAATTTTGGAGAAGAAATTCCCTCTACCAATGTAGATAGAAAACTGCTTCCCAAGTGACAGTCTTAGCTGTTTGGAGGCACTGAGAGGTTAAACAACTTGCTCAGGGTCACACAGCCCATAAGACTCAGTTAGGATCTAGACTCAGGTCTTCCTGACTCCAAGACCAGCTCTCTCAATTCACTACATCAGGCCTCGTTATTTCCTAATATACCTAACATACCCTTTCTTCCCAGAGAACCAGCTTTTATAACAACAGAAAATAAGTAAAACCAACTAGGTTGGTAACTTCATTTGGCAGCATAGGCAACATTCTATACCTATGTCCCCCATTGAAAATAGAGCCACTTTTGGTTTTGATACTCCAGGGCAAAAGTTGGCCATTGTAATTAATCGGAGATTAGCTGCCTTTTAATGTTATTTTCAGTCACTTTATTATAACCATTTTTATTGTTCTCTTGGTTCTGCTTTCTGAGCCTCAACTTTGCATCTATTCATGCAAATCTTCCAACATTTCTAGAACTTCATCATATTTGTTATTCCTTATAACACAATACTATTCCACCACATTCATATACCACAATTTACTAGGTCATTCCATAATTAATAGGCAGCCAGTTTGCTAGGGGGCAGGGATATTTGTTTGTTTGTTCTCTTTCATTAAAAAGTACTATTATGAATTTATTGGCATATATACATAGGCCTTTTCTGTTATTAGCCTTCTTGGGGTATAATCTCAATAGTGGGACCTTTGGGTCAACAAAAAGTATGACCAGTTTAGTGAGTTATTTTGTATAATTTCAAACTGTTTTCCAGAATAACTTGACCAATTCACAGGTTGACCAACAGTGTATCCTGTCTTCTAACAGTCTTTCCAATGAAGATATTTTCATCTTATCTTTTACAATCTCAAAAGTTTTTGAGCTCTTACTTTCTTCCCCCTATATACTTAGCCTATTTGCTTAATGTTGGAGTGATTCCCTTTCTCTTAAAAAACAACAAAAAAAAACCCTCCAGAGATGAGGTAATTTCATTACTTATTCTTTCCATGGTAATTGTATTTATTTACTTTTCTTATTTTCTGTTCTTTGGGGTATTTTCAGGCTGAATATTCTGCTTACATTTGTTTTTCTTGTTTTTTTGCAGGAGTGTCTCTTCTGTATTCTAAAGTTTTGGACAGTTTTCTTGGATTATTTCCTGCATTGTGGTGTTTAGGTTTTTTAATTGTCATGTTCTTTGAGAAATCAATGATCTTTAGATTTTCTTTGCACATCTTGTTTTCAAATTAATGACTTTTACTCATATAATATATGTTTTTAATGGCATGGCCTTTTCTTCTCTCCTTCCATATTGTCCCCCCACTTCGAAATATTTGCATTCCAAATTTTTCTCAATTTAGCTTCTTTGGAGAGATTTGTCACTAAGATTTCAAATTTTTCTAGTCTGTTCATTATTTTTGCTGCTCAGGCTCCTATTTTTTTTCTTTTTATGTTGTCATTTCTCTGGAACCATTCTGGAACATTTTATTACTATTGAGTGCTCCATTGGGATTCCACAGGGCTCTGTATTTCATCAGGCATTGGTTCAATTTCCTTTGTCTTGTTATATTTATTTCAAGAATTTTATATCCTTTTTGAGGTTTTTATACTCATTTTTGGTATTTTAATTTTAGTATCCTCTATGTTGATTTAGTATCTTCCTGCTCTAAGCTTCTAATTGCATTTTCTGCCTCTTGAAATCTTTAATGACTTAATTTCTTTTTTATTCCTTACGTTCTCCTATCACTCACTTCCTCACTTCCTAGCCCTTTGATTGTGGGAATATTCCTAGGGCAGAACTACAGGACCTTCCTCAGGCTCTTCCTGTTGGAAGCCAGCATACCATGCTGAGCCCACAGCATTCCATGCTGAGCCCCAGGCCCCTCAGAAAGATACGCACCGAACACCTGTTTCCAAGGACAGGCTTGCAGCAGTAC
>JAQQSZ010012241.1:0-12060 GCA_028646595.1 Phalanger gymnotis | reverse complement strand
GCAAACTCCCATCCCGTCCAGCCGCTTTCCCCACTAACCTTTTGCTGTTTGTGGGTTGTGAGGTCTGGTACATGCCACAGCTCAGTAATTCTGCGTGCTAGGGCACCCTCCGCTCCACTCCAGGTCTCATTGGTCCACGGTCTGCTGCGCCGCGCCGCCTCGCGCGCTGGGCTCTGCTTGGCTCAGCTCCGCTCCCCTCGGCTGGGGGCTGGGAGTTCTGTTCAGGACAGACCTTACCCCGAGACCATCCAGGCTGACCTGGACTGGAGCCCTGCTTCCCTCTGCCCCTTTGTGGGTTCTGCAGTTCTAGAATTGGTTCAGAGACATTTTTCCATAGGTTTTTGGAGGGACTTGGTGGGGAGCTCACGCCAGTTACTGCTTTCCAGTCGCCATCTTGGCTCCGCCCATTCACTTATTTCTTGGCATTCCTCATATTGCTTCCATCATCCTATCTATATTTCTCCTATAACCTTGGCGTTATTTGGGCAAGACACATTTTCCTAGTCTGTCTTTCCCATTTTTGCCAGTGATTGAGTTGCTATGACACTGATAGAGATAACCCATGTAAGAGGAAGATCCTCTATTCAGAGTGCCCGATTTTCCTAGCAAAGAGATTACTTCAAATACAGTTACATTTTGCTCATACTTTTCTCACTTGTTGCTCTTTAACTGAATACATAGTTGTTTATTAACTGATGGAATTCCTTTTCCTCTTCAAATGACCTATTTCCTCTTCCATTCTCTTTCTCTCTGGCTTTGGTCTTACTGCTACCTTGTTGAACTTCTGAATCAAGAGAGTCTCTTATTTCCCCATACTATCCGATGTGTATTCCTTGACATTGGCCTATTTATCTTTGTGCTACTAACTATAACATACCTGAGTCCCCTTATCATTCTTTCTTCCTCTTTCCTGGTGTATCTTTCTCTTCTCTATGTAGGTATCATTTTCTTGTTAGTCTTCAAGAACAGGAGGAGTGGTAAAGCCAAGAGAAGATGAATGACTAAACCCTCTGGTAAGAGTGGGTGCCCTTTGACCTTATGACTTTTGACCCAGAGGAAAGTCCCAGCCCTAGCTGAAATCTCAGCTTCCTGATAGAGGCAAGTCAGCCACCATTGCCTTTCCAAGTCATTATTGCTGTCAGATGGAAGTGGGCTTTAAACATTTCATTCAGATCGATTTATTCAAAAGTGTTTAAGGTTCAGCAAAGTTTACTACCACTGATGTGGTTGGGGACCCTTTACCGTTTATCATAATGTTTGATCAGTTGCAATGGGATATAAACCCAGGTGAAATCAAGGGAAGAGGAAAAAAAATTAAAACTTTGATTCTGTGTTTTTCCTCCAGCTCCCTCTCCTCTCTAAAGGTGAAATTGTTTGTCTGCCACTTGTGGTTAGCCAGAGAGTCAGGGAGAGGGTTTTCACAAGAGAACTGTTTCCATAATACTCTGGGTGGGTTAAAGTTTATGAAGATTTTAAATCTTTTCTCCTAGCTTGAATTATCTCTGATTTTTGCCCAGCCCTGTCTCCAAAGAAAGCAATAAGCCTGTCAAAGGAGGAATTAATTAAGCAAATCAATCAGTCAGTTTTATTAAGGAATTACAAAGCCCAAGTGGAGCATTAATTATTCAGATAATGGGACATCTCTGAGCCTTTCTTTTCAATTATTGATAAGCTGCTATCTATCATCCTGACTGCTTTAGTACTGATTTAGTTGTGAATGAAGCCAGGTCATTCAACCATAGCATATGCTAGTTATGAGAGTTGCAGGGACACTTGAAGTAGTGAGGCGACTTTGAGCCCTCTGTCCTTCTGGTGAGATTGCAGTCATTCACTATTGCAAATTGTGGGGTTCTGCTCTGACACAGAGAAACTTGTATATAACTCTGCTACATCACCAGCAAAGGCATCATCGTGATGTTCCATGAGGTCACAAAGCCATTGTTTTCTCCTCTTTCTTCTTTTTCTAAATGCATGTTTCCCGTGGACCTTAGAAGGAACCACTGCTAGTTAAGATAACGCAGATAATAAAACCAATGCTTTTTTTTTTTAAGTTAGGTGGCAGAATAGGGAAAAGAGAATGTGTTGCTCAGCTTTAAGATTAAGGAAACTAATTTTCTAACATGTAATATGGAAGGAACAAGGCTAGAATGGTGGAGAGGGCCATATTCAACCTCAGGAGCACAAATGTTGGGATGGAAGTAGTGAGTTTGTTTAGGTTGCTTGCTTTTGGTCTGGACCTGTGATTTTCTCACTGTGGGAGAACTTTCCCAGATGTCAAGATTCCATCCACAAATGCAAACCAGCAAGTCCTCTGTAATTCAAAGTCTTAAAAGATTTGCCAGGCACACTAAAAAGTTAAGTGACTTTCTCATAGCCACAACATCTACTGTGGATAAGAGACAGGAATTCTACAAGGCCAGCCTCCTTCACCTATAAAACATATAGATATGCAAATGTAAATATACACACAAGAATATGAAAAAATCTATAATTATTGGGGAGCTCCTGGTGTGGGAACTCTCTTCAACTAAGCAGATCTCAAGTCTTTCATGATCCATAGATAAGTACTAGGAAGTTCCTTGAGGCATAAAGAACAAGGGATTTGTTCAGAATCACAGAGTTAAATGTCAAAGACACAATTGAAACACAGGTCTTCCTGAACGAATGCCAGGATTATATTCACTATGACTTGGTCAGTATGTATTGAAGCCTGGCTTAGTAGCTGGAGGATACATCTTAAGGTCAGAAAGACCTACATTCAAATTTTATCTCTGACAGATTTGAGCTCTAAGAACAGGGGCAAACTATTTAATCTTAACCTTAATCGCCCCAGGAAACTTTTTAAGATTATAGGGAGAAGTTACTGATCAGTGTTAGTAGAGGGAGTTTCCAAGTAATGAGATCATAAGTCATTCCCCAAAACAATGAAATCATAGGTCCAGACCCTAAGTATGCGCCTGTGTATATTTATTTTCACAGTGGCATGAGTGAACTTGATGTCAGATAAAAAAAAATGTTCTTGTGGCCAACTATTACCTCATTTTATGTCAGGAGTTCAGGCATTTAGCTAATGAAACATTTTTTAATCTTTATCAAGCAATCCAGCAGTCTACTGGAAGGGAGATAAGAAGTAAGTAGATGCAAAAATTTCAATGTAGCAAGGGGATCATGGCAATAAGGAAAATAAATAGCCTCATAAATCATCAGAAGTCTCAGGGAATCCAGGCAAAATTTGAAGGACTTACCAATCCTTAAAGATAATCCAGTGAGACAGAATGGAATATAGTGGGGAATGGAGGAATGAAGGAATGGAGGGGAAGGGCCAGCGGGGTTGAGGAGCATCAGAGAAGAAGACAGTTTGGGAAATTTGTCTAATTCTTGATATAGTATTTCCTCTATATTTAATCCTGAGTTTACTGACTACACTAGAGTTAAATACACTTCTTTTTTTAAGAGACTTGAGCCAAATACTGTATGCCTAAATATGCATCTCAATATTTGAAAATGGAATCATGTTAGAAAATTCTTTAGCAACTTTTCAGAGTTGTATAGGTTGAAATCAAGTCTCTCCCCAGACAAATATTTACTCATAAGGACTTGACCATGAACTATCTTAAGTCATAAGTCTTTGTGTCACTCCCCCAAATTTCTCGTAGACAGAGATAGTGGCTTCAGCACCTTTGAATGACAGACACAAAATAGTGTAACCCAAAGCTCCTTGGGTGAGATATGAGACTTTCGGCTGAACTGAGTTACCTGGCTGCCAATTGGAGATCCTTCTCCATATTGTCTGATATAAATTCTCTTGTGTATACTTTCTCTGATTTCTGTTTTGCTATAATTTAAATAAATGGGTTTCTTTAGTATTCCCTGTGGGTATTTGTTGTAGAACTGGTATTTGGTGAGAAAGGGTTCAAACCTTGGATATAAACTTTAGAATATAAACCTGCTTCTGCTAAGTAATCAAATAGCAATCAGAAGTTAGAATGAATCTGAAAATCACATCCCCTAGACTAATCATATTTAAAGGAGCAGATATAATTTTATGTTGGTACCCCTTCTCTCTGAGGAGAGCAGAGTAGCCACATCTCTGACTCCAATCTCCTTCTTCCCCTCCTGGAAAGAGGTAGTTTTTACTTGAAAAGAGTGAAGGACGAAGAGGCTAGAGATGATTTTTATGCCTCCTTTGAGTCACACAATGACACTTCCATGCCATATATAGGGGGCAACCCTTGGTACACTAGCACAGGGCCTTTTTCTCAGTAAGGGCCCAATATATATTAGTTAAATGATTAATTATAAATGTCGAATGAATGAATGACAGGAAGTTTGATCCTGAACTAGAAGTCACAGATAGAGCTCAGAGGTCACTTCCCTCAGGAAGCCATTCCTGACCTCCCTGATTCTCAGTGATTTCTCCCTCCAGAAATTGTTTTGTACTTAGTTTTTGTGCAAATATTGTATCCCAAAGACAGACTATAGTTTTCTTGAGGACAAGGGTTGTTTTACTTTTTGTCTTTGTATCCTTACTACCTAGCATGGGCCTGATACATACAAGAAGTTGGGTCATAAATATTGGTAGAATTAAATTATGGGAAAATACACAAATCAAATTTAAAAAAAATAAAATAAAGAGAATTCAAAATTTCTTTCTTTTAATATTTAATATTTTAGAAGCCATTTTTTGAAATTACTATGGTGATGAGCTACAAAAGCTGTTCATGGTATGTGCACACTTGAAAATGCATATTGCATTAGTCCTGAAAAGTCTTGTTTCTAATTAACATTGTCTAAGCATACTTTAGCATTTGATTGATATAAATATGACTATTACATTGTTACAGTGACTCGGACAAAGTAATGCCTATAGGTTGTGGAGTTGGGATTGAGAGATCTAGGGACAGACTCAGAGTAATTTGGAGTTAAGGATAAAAATAGTTTGGCGATATGGTCGACTATTATATATATATATATAATATATTGTACATATATTATATATATTATATTATTATATACTATATATAATAATATAATATATATAATATATATTATATACTATATATAATAATATAATATATATGCTATATATATATATATTATATAGTGATCTTGGAAGGACCTGGGGTTCAGAAGCCAGCTATTTATTTAGAGTAGAGCGCAACTTGTATGTCAAAAGAAAGAGCTAGACCCTGATTCAATAAAATCCTTAGCAAGTACTTAGTAAACATTTACTATTAACAAGGCACTATGCTAAGCAACAGAGATACAAACATAGAAGTTAGACAGTTTTCCTCAAGAAACTTTCATTCTATCGGGTAGACATAGCTCATATATAGGAGTTGTGGCCAGAGAAGGGAGTTTTAGTCTATGTCAGAAGTTCTTAAGCTTTTTCTATATCATAGACTCTTTGGCAAACTGGTGAAATCTATGGACCGTTCTCAAAAAAGAAAAAATAACATATATTTATATACATGTATATATAACCATAATTGAAGAAAATGCTAAATTTCAGTTAGAGGTTAATGAAAATAAAGATGTGTATTTTTCCCATCAGAGTTCACAGACTCCCTCAAAACTGTCCACAGACTAAGGTCCATTGACCCTAGATTAAGAATCCCTGATCTAGGTAGTCAAAGGGATTATAACAATAGTTATAAGTATAATGGTGGCTAAATGAGAGGAAGAATGATCTGAGGTTATGGGGTCTGCTAGAAATAGTGGTTTAAATGTGAATGGATTCATCCTCCACTCCAGAAAGCCAGGGCCCAAGGTACCTCAGAAATGGGTGATCAAATTGGAATAAAAAACAAAAAAGAGCAAGGGGCAGCCAGGTGGAGCAGTGAGTAGAGCACCAGTCTTGGAGTCAGGAGGACCTGAGTTCAAATTTGACCTCAGGCACTTCGTACACTTACCTAGCTTTGTGATCTTGGGCAAAGCTCTCAATTGCCCTGACTTCCCCACTCCAAAACAAACAAACAAACAAGAAAAAAAAAACAACCAAAAAAAGAACAAATGTCAAAGCAAACAATGAATAAATTAGACAAACAAAACCCAGGAAGACACAAAGACTAAATGTAAATCCAGGACAGAAATCCAGATTAAGGAATCAGGATATCTAGAATAACTGAAGGATGGAAGTGGCAGTTACCAGCCATTGTTACCAGAGAAGGAACTTGGTAAGTGAGGCAGTCTTATTAACTCTGGCTCAGGGTTCAAGTTTCTGTGAAGGTGAAGCGGCTAGTAGATATTTTATGATCCTTTCCCAAGTGGCACTTATTTTAAAATTTGTAATGGTAATTATCTTTTTTGTACTATGTGTCTTATCTCTCCTGCACTATAAATCCCTAGAGGACAATATTTCATATAGTATAGTTTCTTATATCCACCACAGTGTTTTTGCACATAGCAAGGTTTTAAAAAAGAATAGTCCCAGAGAATTGTCTTGGGTACTCTGAAGTAAAATTATCTTGCCCAATACTACCTAATCAGATTATGTCAGAAGGAAGACTTGAACCCAGCTCTGCCTAATTTTGTGGTCATCCATTATGTCATGCTGTTCCCATTATGAATACTAAACATAAATTGATTGAATGAAAAGCGAATGAGCCAAGAAACTCGGCTTTGTGGTCTCATCCAACAATGAGCCTCTTACATGGAAACAAGTGAATATCTTTTGTTTCTATATAGTGTATAACAGGTGTAAACATTCCAGATACTCTGATTTTAAATGTTTTTTTTTTCTATTCCACAATAAAGAGTGGATTCTTATACCGTTGGTATTGGCCTACCCTTATTGCTTAAATACAGGTTCTATATCTTACATATTCTTTAACAGCTACACTGGAGCTCAGCATAACCCTCTTTATTATGTTCTGAATGCTGGGGTGGTTTACCTAGGCTTCCAGTCTTTCATTTACCACAGTGTCCAAGAATTTTATTACGATATCACTGTTTTAGATTTAGAACTAGGCTCCCAAAGGGAGTTCAATGCACATTTCCCGCTAATAGAGTGGCTGAGGCTATCATAACCATGTATGATGTTATATAATAACCAGTGCTATAAAATATCTATGCCTTTTCCACCCAGAGCTTCACCACCGCCTTTCCCTTTAAGGACATAGAGCTATAACATCAAAGTTTCTGTTACACTTTTTTTCCTCGGGAAGTTTGGCAAAGAGGTGAAATAAAATCAAGGGGAAAAGAATTGTTTGGTTTCTGCCATTTGCTTAAAGAGTGGAATGTTTTCTCTCCTGTTCTTCCACTACAATTCTGTCCCATGAGTGAAGAATATGCCATTCCTTGTGTCTCTGTCACCATTTTTTATCTTCCAACTGGGGCACACACTTGTCCTCTGACAGCCTCCTTCCTGTTCTTGCCTTGGGCTCCGGCCAGCTGATTATCACTCTTCTTGCCTGACACCACTCTGCTTTAATTCTAACTTCTAGAAAATATATCTGCAGTTGGGGAGGGGGAGAAGAGCAAAGAAGAAAGGAAGAAAGATAATTTTTAGCTTCAGAATTGGACTCAAAGCTTAATGACTCCCCTCGTCAAGGGACTTCCCTGGCTCATGTAACACTGGTAGCAACAGAACCTGCTTCATTTTTTCTTGGAACCAACTAGCATGGGTGGTTTTGGCCCAGTGTAAATCTTGCCACTAATTCTATATGCTTTTATGTCTGCCAACTGGTTACCGTCCATCAGCTATCAGCAAATTACTCTATTATGTCACTCTGGTCACTCAGTTTCTTAACTTAGTAGTTTGTTTATCAACTATTACTGGTACTTGGCACACCAGTTACCTAGGAGATGAAAGAGCAAACATCAGCATAATTTACAACATTTTCAAGCTTAAAAGACTCATTTTTATTGGTTAAAAACCCTTCATCAGGAAAGAAGCCATCAGTTAAATAAACAAGCAAGTAGGTAAGAAATGTAGCCCAAAATGGGAAAAATGTATTTATTTTTAATAGTTGTTAGATATCAAAATGGGACTGAATTGGACATTTAAGCCATTCAAGTTTCTTTTGTCACCATCTTCAGGAAGTTCCATTCAGGGTGGGATAGGATAGTATTATTAATCAATCGATGAAAATTTGTTAAGCACTGTGCCATTCGCTGTGCTAGTTCTGAAGATATTAAAAGAAGCAAAAAAAAAGTTCCTGCCCTCAAGGAGCTCATAATCTAATGGGAGATACAACAAACAAGCAAACATACCAACAAGCTATATATATATATATACTAAATAGAGAATAATTAACAGAGGGAAAGCACTAAAATTAAGAAGTGTCAGGAAAGGCTTCCTGTAGAAGATGGAATTTTAGTTGGTACAAAATCCAGGGAAGACAGTAAGTAGACATGAGGAGGAAAAGCATTCCAAGCATGGGAGGACAGCCAAAGAGGATGCCTGGAGCCAAGAGATAGAATGTGTATTTGTAGAACAGTAGGAGAACAGTCATTGGATCAAAAAGTATTGGGTAGGGAATAAGGTGTAAGAAGACTGGAGAGACAGGAGGAGGCTAAGTTGTGAAGGTTTTTGGGTGCCAAACAGAGGATTTTTTATTTTATCCTAAAAGCCAGTAGAGAGCCACTGGAATTTATCGTGTGTGTGTGTGTGTGTGTGTGTGTGTGTGTGTGTGTGTGTGTGACACGATTGGACCTGCATTTTAGGAAAAGCACTCTAGTAACTGAACAGAGGATGGCTTATAATAGGGATAGACTTGAGGCAGGCAGACCTACCAGCAAACTGTGGTAATAGTTTAGGTATGAGGTTATAAGGGTCTATACCAGGGTATTGACACTGTTAGAGGAGAGAAGGGCATATTTAAGAGATGTTACAAAGGTGAAATTGACAGGCCTTGAAAACAGATTGGATATGGGGGGGGTAAGATAGTGAGGAGTTGAGGATGATTCCTAGGTTACTGAGAAGATAATGTTGCTCTCTATAGTATTAGGGAAGGTAGGAACTGAGGAAAATTTGTGAGAAAGATAATGAGTTAAGTTTTGGATATGTTTAGTTTAAAATATCTACTGTACATCTAGTTCAAGATATCTGAAAGACAGTTGGGAATGTGAAATGAAATCAGCAGAGAGGTTGGGACAGGCTAGGTAGATCTGAGAATCATTAGCATACAGACGGTGATTAAATCCATGGGAACTGATCAGATCACCAAATAAAGCAGTATACTGAGAGAAGAGAACAGGGTCCATGATGCAACCCTGTGGGACACCTACATTTGGAGAGCATAATCTGGATGAGGATGCAGTAAAGGAGACTGTTAAGGACTGATTTCATAGGCAGAAGAACTAGGAGAAAGTGGTGTCCTGAAAACCTAAAAAGAATAGATTATCAAGGAGGAGAGGGTGATCAACAGTATCATTATCCAGTAGTATTATCTGTTTGCCAGTTTGAATAACTCAGTCTCAAATACAAAGGCTATTTTTGAGAAGGCAATTCGTATTGGAACTATCCAAAATTATCCAACTATTACCTACACAGGGAAATGTATTTATTAATTCAGTCACAAAACTTCTGATAATAACGAAAATAAAATATGAAGAGTCAAAAAAATTCCAGATAACTTATCAATTCACAGTCCAAGTTTTCAATTCTTTTAACTTGTGTTTGGATATTGACTGAAATTTTCAACTTGCCAGGGAAATACTCCTAGCAACAAGTCTCCTTATTGGGTTCACTCAGGATTGCTTCTCCTCATCTTCAGGTATTGAGCGAAAAGATCTTTTTACTATAGTCAAAAGATTTGATTTCAAGTAGTACTAAATGGGGCAGATAAGTGGTACAGATGATAAAATACTAGAGTAGAAGATAGTATTAACTTCAATTCAAATCCTGCCTCAGATAGTTACTAGTCATTTAAGACCCTGGGCAAGTCATTTAACCTTTCTTAGCCTCACTCTTCTTATCTGTAAAATGAGGATAATAGTATTGCCTATCTCACAGGGCCATTGTGAGAATTAAATGAGATAACATATAAAGCATCTTGGCATCACTAATACTTATTGTCTTGGGACAGTAAGTCATTTAATCTCTATGAACCTCAATATTCCTCTTTAAAAAAAAAAAAGGAACGATAACCCTAGGTATACCTACCCTGTGGTTTGACATGAGAAAAGTGCTCTGTAGAAACAAAGACCTGTATGAAGGTGAATTGTTATTCTTAATGAGGAATAATGAGAACAGAGGAAAAGGAGGTTGAGACAATAAGCTGTCATGATACCAAAGTATTTACATCTTTCTGACAAAGGTGCTTATTTATTAAGTCTATGTATTTTCTCTTTTGACTTTCACTACCTATTCACTTGGTACTTTCTTGTTGTTTATTGTTTCCCAGATCATTGCTATCCAAACTCATTCTCCACACACACACACACACACACACACACACACACATCTCTTACCTCTTCCTACTCTTGTGAATTTTAGACAGGTTGGTTCAGCTCTATTGGCCGTATGTACACTTGAGAATGGTGGTGTAGAGCGAATGCTTAACTGGGAATCAGAAAATTTAGGTTTGTTTGTTTGTTTGTTTGTTTGTTTTTTAAAAGTAACCACTAGGGACAGCTAGGTGGCACAATGGGGCAGCTAGGTAAAATAATGAGTAGACCACCGGCCCTGATGTCAGAAGGACCTGAGTTCAAATCCCAGCTCAGACACTTGACACACTAGCTGTGTGACTTTGGGCAAGTCACTTTATCCCAATTGCCTTGCCTTCCCCCCTCCAAAAAAAAAAAGAAAAAAAGGTAACCACTAACTTTGATGTTGGCCAATTCACTTCAATCCCATGGCATTGGAGTAGATTGTCTACTTTTCCTTCTAATTCTATGAAATGTCGTTTTCTGTTTCACTGACTTCTTGCTAATTCTTTCCTAAACATTAAGTTAATATACTCCCTACTTTCCCAGCTCCCCCAGTTTGTTGTACTCAAGGCATACTCTAGATTGATGTGGCTCAAGGAAACCACATGGCTTTCAAGGGCCTTCTTCATTCTTTAGTCCTTAGTCATCTGAAACAATGGAATTGGCTAGAGGAAAGAATAAATGTTTCCTAGAATATGGGTGGTGGTAGGTTTTTTTTTCTCTCTTCAATCACAAAAAAAGCCTTTTCCTCATTTCACTTTCAACCCCTATGGTCCTCCAGCCATCCTTCAATCAACTCATGACACTCTCTATCAATGGGTGTCCATCGAAAGGGTCCATTGCAAGATGGCCCCACCAGAGGTTTCGTCTGCTTCTCATTTTTCTTAATTTGTCTCAGCCACATTATTCTTCATGCCAGCCCTTTTGGAGCATCATAGTTTTCTCTTTTTCCTTCATCGTTCTTCTTTCTCATTTATTTTTTAGTATTTTCCTCAATAGTTTTTCCAGATTATCTCATTAAGCATCAAGCTAATTAACCTCCTGTTTCTGAGCAGAGGAGTTATGGTAAGTTGTGTATACCTGCAGGAGAGCTTCGCCTAAATAGGAGGAAATCAGTGATACGCTAGTCTGTTCACACACCTGTGACTGCTCACAAGCCGACCTGACATTCTTTCATTGACATAGCTCTTTGAGTGTTTTTTCCATTGTTGTTGTTAATTTGTTAATTTGTTTGTTGTTACAACTGTTGCTTCTACTTTTTCTTTGCCAGATGTGGAAAATACAATGACCCTTGCCAAACCTAACTCATTGTAAATGATGATGATTGAAAATATCTTCAGCCTGATAACCCAAATCTTTTTACTAACTTTGTCTTCTAGACGTAAGAATCAGTTAAACGCCTCCCTTGCCGGATGTTCTGACTCAGAGCTAACAGGAAATGATGTGATTGGGTACAAGGTAGCGCTGTGCACTGAACTGGGGATGAGGTATTATTGGATTGTCACATTAAGATGGAATGCCATTGCCTTCTCCTCTTTTCAACACACATATAAACAGACCAAGTCATTCCTTTCCTCTATAGTCATGCTCTACCTTAAGAAGATTTTAGTAGTCATCTCTAACCTTCCAATACTTATAAATCTTCTCCACCTTTTGTAGGTAAGGCAAAATGGGCTCCTTAGCACG
>JAQQSZ010012240.1:0-12061 GCA_028646595.1 Phalanger gymnotis | reverse complement strand
GATTCCAAAGTCTGAGACTGAATCTGAGTGTGTTTTCACTGCCTGGCCATGTTCCCAGATGACTTACTTAACCCTTGAGTTTTTCAGCAGGGTATGACTGCTTGTAGACTAAAGAGTTCTATGTTCCACGCTTGGGCGGATATGCTGCCTCACCAGCACTCCTCCCTCCACAAGAACCCCCTTCCTGGACTGGGCTTAAATCTTCAGCAGACTCTTCACTCCTGCTCTGATCAGCCACTTAATTCCTCCCACCAGGTGGGCCTGGGGCCAGAAGCAACTGCAGCCCTAGTTCTAAAGCTGCCCCACCTCCGCTGCCCCAGGGGCGGTGGCCAAACTGCAAACTCAGTCCCCACAGCTTTTCCCACTAACCTTCTGTGTTGTCTTTGCTGTTTGTGGGTTGTGAGGTCTGGTAAATGCCACAGCTCAGTAATTCAGGATGCTGGGGCACTCTCCGCTTAGCTCCTTGTCTCGTCGGTCCATGGTCTGGTCTGCCCGCGCTGCGCACGCTGGGCTCTGCTGGGTTCAGCTCTGCTCCCTTCGGCTGGGAGCTGGGAGTTCCGTGTGGGACAGACCTTACCCAGAGACCATCCAGGCTGTCCTGGGCTGGAGCCCTGCTTCCCTCTGCCACTTTGTGGGTTCTGCAGTTCTAGAATTGGTTCAGAGCCATTTTTTATAGGTTTTTAGAGGGACTTGGTGGAGAGCTCATGCCAGTCACTGCTTTCCACTCCAACCTAATTTTTAAGGTAGTATTTTCTTCAGTGGTCTTTTGGACCTCCTTTCCCATTTTGCTAATTCTGCCTTTCAAGGCATTCTTCTCCTCATTGGCTTTTTGGAGCTCTTTTGCCATTTGAGTTAGTCTATTTTTAAGGTGTTGTTTTCTTCAGTATATTTTTGGGTCTCCTTTAGCAAGTCATTGACTTGTTTTTCATGGTTTTCTCCCATCACTCTCATTTCTCTTCCCAATTTTTCCTCTACTTCTCTACTTGTTTTTCCAAATCCTTTTTGAGTTCTTCCATGGCCTGAGACCAGTTCATGTTTTTCTTGGAGGCTTCCAGATTTGACTTTGTTGACTTCTTCTTGCTGTATATTTTGGTCTTCTTTGTCACCAAAGAAAGATTCCAAAGTCTAAGTCTGAATCTGAGTCCAGTTTTGCTGCCTGGCCATGTTCCCAGCCAACTTACTTGACCCTTGAGTTTTCGTGGAGGTATGACTGCTTGCAGAATAGAGAGTACTTTATCCCAAGCTTGAGGGGCTGTGCCATTGTTTTTAGAGCTACACAGCAAGCTCTGCCACACCAGTACTACTCCTCCCCCAAGAACTGCCAACCCAGACCAGACTCAGATCTAAGCTGGCTCTGCACTCCTGCTCAGATCTGTCACTTAATTCCTCACACCAGGTGGGCCTGGTGCCAGGAGCAACTGCAGCTGTAGGTCTGTAGCTGTACCCCCTCCCCTGCCCCTGGGACTGCGAACTCCTTTCACTCTGTCCCAGCAGCTTTTCTCACTAACCTTCTCTGTTGTCTTTTGTGTTTGTGGGTTGAGAAGTCTGGTAACTGCCACAGCTCACTGATTCAGGGCACTAGGGCCTGCTCCACCTGTCTCCTGTTCTGGTTGGTCTGGACAGAGTCCATGCTGGGCTCTGCTCTGCTCCCAGTTCAGCGATAGACCTTACCCAGCAACCTTCCAGGCTTTCCTAGTCTGGAGCCCTGCTTCCCTCTGCTATTCTGTGTGTTCTGCAGCTCTATAATTTGTTCAGAGCCATTTTTATAGGCTTTTGAAGGGACCTTGGTGGGAGCTCAGGCATGTCCCTGCTTTCCAGCTGCCATCTTGGCTCTTCTTCTCTGCCCCCCCCCCCGCCTCGTGCCTCATTTTTTTATATGTAAAATGGAGTTAATACTACATATATCACAGTACTGTTTGTGGCCCTTAAAACATTATAGAAATATGAATTGTGTTTTTTATGGTCTTAAAAGGCTCTCCTCTTAAAAGATGTCTCCCCATTTCATACAAGATTTCTTGAAAGATAATTAAGCATCCATGGGGACTGTTTGCTTCTTGCATGATCCCGTTCCCTAATGAGGACAAGGCACAGATAGTCCCATGCTGCTAATGTTGGCTATGTGCTCACCCAACAGCAGAGGTCACTTGGGGAAAAAAAAAACAAACTCTTTAGGGCTCTTAGAGTTCTGGTTACCTCTATCCCTTAGTCCTGCCCCTTTTGGGGTGGCAGTGCTCATTTTATTAATCTAAAGATATGGTCTGCATAGCCTTATAAAATTGGACTTCATTCAGTGGTCTCCGGCAAGAAAACCACACCCTCTTTCCTTTGTGTTATATTTTATTCAAACATGTTAGAATACTATGAATTAATGAACACAAAAAACATTCATTAAGCACTTACTATATGTCAACTGTGGTGTATGAATGAGAAAACAAAAAAAAAAACAAGAAAAATCCCTGGCCATGGGGTGCTTACATTCTATTGGAGAAGGCAACTGATACTGGGGAGTGGTTACCAGAGATGGGTGTTTTAGTCTGAGAAATGATGGGGACAGAAAGGGGAGTCCTAAGACAATTGACTGATACTACCTTTCCAGAAATGGTAGCATTGATTTGATTACCATTCCCAGAGCAAGATGTGGAAAGACGAACTGAAGATGAAGATGGCCAGAGTGCAACTTGGTGGATCTAGGGCTGGTCAGATATGGTCAACTCTAATCAATGAGGAAAGCATGGCCTTGGGATGGGAACTGAAGGACCAGGCTAGAGGCAGAGAGTGAAGTATGAGTCATTCTGGAATCAACTCACTTTATCCAGTTTTTCACTCATATCACAGAAGCAAAACTATCTTAAAACATCTGTCATATGGGTTGGCCACACATGAATCCTCTGAGCCCAGGCATCCCCAAACCAGCCCGAAGGTGTTCCTCAGATCTTCGAGTTTCCAGATACACTGGCAGACCTTAGACTTGGACCTCCTTGTTAAGTGGCAACAGTGAAGAATAAATGGGACTCTATTGTATGCCCTCCCCATAATAATGAAAGATCCAGAAGAAAGGACCTAGATTATTGAGTGACTTCTTCCTTCGAAAAACTGTCCTGGCAATGCTGTAGAATAAGGTGCATGGGAGGAAAAGGGATTGGGAGGCTATGATCTGAATCACACAAGTGAATACTTACTTCAATGGAATTGTAGGTTCATTGAAGTAACAACACTTACACTTCAAAATATCTGCAATTTTGTTGATGTGGATACTTCCTCTCGTAATGGGGATTGGATAACCACAGCTTGCCCATACCTTAGTAAACAATCTTTATGGAGTGCTGTGACCAGAAAAAAATGATCAGCTGGTAGTTAACTTTTTGGAAACAGACCTCTTGGCAACTCTAGGTCAGTTCTTGAACAATGGTGATGCTGATGCAGCCCATGCCAAGCCTGTACTCAAAGCACTTTTGTTAGGATAGGACCTGCCAAGGTTTCTGGCATGCCTTAGACTTAGGGTGGGGGGAGGAGTCCGATGAAAGGAGTAACTGCTGCTACCATTATAGTCAGAAAGAAGTTGATGGAGAGAGAGACTGGGCAATTTCTTTTCAAATGGGAAGTCTAATTGTGCCCTCAAAGAAACAGCTGAGTGGGAAAAAGATCATCTCAAGACTTTTATGGGAATCATCAGCAGTGAGCCCAATGATTTTGGCAGACCATGAGGAAATCGAGGAAGGAGGGATGCTGGAAGGACAAATTAGAATTTTCCCTTGGAAGGTCTTAAGTACAAATTTAGATAAAATATTAGCTAATAAAAAGGAAGAGCAACTGAAAGAAGAGGTTTTGATACCTGGGCAAGATAATTTGGGATCCTTGAGCCATGGGTAAGACCTGAGAAATCCAAACCATGCAAAATAAGTTTTAAGCTGTTTGATTTACTCAATCTTAGGGAAAATGGGGTAAAATGAACAGTGCTTGGGAACAGTGAAAGAGTAGTAAGATATCTTCTTGTATCTGTCTATGTTGCTTGAAATCTTGATCCAGAGTCTGTATCTTTTATTTAAATCCAGCAATTATGAGGAACAAAGGCTCTACTTAACTGTGTTAATGACAAGTTAGGCTCTGAATGGATTCCATTTGATAAATTGTATGCGTTTTTAAATGATCCTGTATAAGGCAGTGCTGCAAAAAGCCCTACAGCACTGCCCCACAGGAACTGCATGGCCACTGTTAAAGGGGCCCCTGGATTGGTCTTTTTGAGCTGCCATAAATTCCAGAAACACTGGACCCAACTCTAGTGCATACAACAGAATATGCAAGAGGCCCTGAACATATCAAGGACAAAGCCTCACCTCCCCGAGCTCATGAAGTTTGTTATTTGCACCCCAAGCCCGACTGCTTGTGTGTCTTTGGGAGTTAAGATAGTCATCAGTTAGTCTGCACCAGACTGAGAAAGTGTTTGCATGGCTGAGACCCTTGTAGATAAGCAGAGCATCTCATTTTTGTGGTCAAGCATCCCAAGGGAAAAGAAGGTTGCTTTTGCCATCTTATTCATGATTTCTCTTCCCCTTCAGGAGGGAATTGTCTTTTGCCCACTACTACCTCTCTTTTCCTCCCACCATGCCACTCCCATTCAGGAAGGGATTGTTGTCTAACCTCCTTTCGTTGTTGTAATTTCATAAACAAGTGAGCTTCTGTTAGGATTGTGAATTCTTTGCACTTGCGTGGGGTTCCATATACGTATTCATTTCTCTTGTAATAAACCCAGTTTTTCACATGTGTTTTATGAAGTTGTGATTTCCTGTTGGTACCACAAAGGAAGACCATGATCTTTAAAGAAAAGAAGGAGGAAGTGAAGGAGAAGGAGGAGGATAAAGAGAAGAAAAAGAATAAAGAAGAAGAATCTGTTAGTCACGTATAGAAGAGGAGAAGAAGGAGGAAAAGGAGGAGAAGAATGTTGAATAGATCTTTTATAGGGATTTATAAGAAATTGTGGGTAAGGATGACCAAGAACCAAGAGGTATAGAAGATTTGAGCTCTACATTCCTTTAGGAAATGCCCTTGAAAGTATGGACTACTCTGTACAAGGAGGAAGCATTGTGTGATGGAAACAACACTGAGTTGGATTTGGGTGATCTAGGCTAAAACCTTGCCTGACAGCTACTAACTGAAAAACCCTGGCCATGAGAGAGGCAGCACAGGATGTGAACAAAGAGGTAGACTTTAAGTTTAGGATGATCTGGAGTTTAAATCCCACTTTAGATACTCACTAGCTGTGTGACCCTGAACAAGTCACCTCATCTTGGCTATAAAGTAATGGGATTAGTCTTGATGGCTTCCAAGGCTCTTTCTGGCTCTGAACCTTATGAACCCATGGACCTAACTCTGAGCCTGTGTTTCTTCAATAAGCAAAGGAGGGATAATTATAATATTAGTAGTACCTATCTCACAGTGGCGTTAAAAGAATCAATGAAGAGAGAGGACGTGAAGTGCTTTGCAAACTTAGAACCATGTTTATACCAACTACTAGCATTGATCCTATAGTGACACTTTTCCCAGAATTCTATTCGGTTCTTCTGCCACCTTCAACAAGAAGTCATTCCTCATGGCCTAGTTGTTGATGCTTTCTTTCGCTTTGAATTGTTTCATATTCTCCCAACCCCATTTATAGGTCTGTATCCCCAAGTAGAATGCAAAGTTCTTGAGGACAGGAACTGTTTTTCATTTTTGTCTTTGTTTTCCTAGCATTGCATTCAGTGATAGGACCACTGTCTACCTGGGTTGTGTCCCACCCCCGACACCTCCTGAGAGAGAGAGAGAGAAGAAGAAGAGAGAAAGAGAGAGAGAGACAAAGACACACACACACACACACAGAGAGAGAGAGAGAGAGAGAGAGAGAGAGAGAGAGAGAGAGAGAGAGAGAGAGATTATGGTAGTTTTTTTTTTTAATGAAAAGACACAAAGCTGACCTAGGTCTGGATTAATTATAGGATAAGTCTCGAGCTGTGCCTCTCTTGACTCAGCTTCATTTTGGCCACTGGCCACACTGATGTGGCTTTTGGATCACCTACAGGTATAAAAAGACCCTCCCAGACATGTCCTAAGACCCATGTGCGTCACTATACCTTGCTCTGCTGATCAGACTTGTTTTCATATAGAATCAAAGAGGCCTTGTCAAGACAAGCTAAGTGCTACCATATCCTTGTTAAATATCCTTTCTGTGCTCCATCTAAGTAAACTTCTTTTTGCCAACAATTGAATGAGCCATGAATATCTCAGTCCTTTTCAATACTGAGCCAAAGGTAATAGTTTGCTAACCAAATTCAGGTTCACTTATTATACATTCAGTAGCTTAGTAGGTGCTTATTTAGTTAATAGAAAACATATTTTTAAAAAGCATAGTAGAGGAGAGGTGACTTGGCATAGTGGATAGAGAGTTAAAATCAGGAAGACCGCCGTATACTTTTGGGATGAACCCAGGCAATTCACTTAATCTTTTAAAGTTCCAGGCAACTCTGTAAGATAGACATTGGGGAGCAGGTGCCCATCTGCATTGGAGGAGGGAGTCCGTTACCAAGAATTCCTTCCTCCAACAAAATCATAGATCTGATTCTCTCCTCCCACCAAAAAAAATAGAATGCGAATATTTACACTGGATTGGGACCCCTGCCTTGCTACTAACCTGCTGTGACTTTGAGGAAGCCACCCATCAGTTTGGTGATCTCTAAAATCTCACAGTACAGGGACCCTGTACTATGGCAAATGAGCTGCTCGTGAAATCTTAATTCAGGAACCACAGTCATTCTGAGGGCATTAAGTGGTGTTATTGGTCCAAGGGTTAGGGAGGTAAATAAAGTCTCCAAAGGGACATTCATGCAAACCTGAAGCCATGAAGTGACAGCAAATATCACAGGCTGAGCATATGCTATGTGATCAGCCACTGTAGAGGAGGAAGGACAGGGGAGAGAAATAAAAGGATGAGTCATTGCGCATTCCCTTCCTCTTCCTCCTCCTCTTCTTCCTCCTCTTCCTCTTTTTCTTCCTTTCCTCCTCCTCCCTTCTGTGGGTGCTTTTCAGTTTATACTTTTCATAGCCCTTTAAAAACAGATGATGCCATTTGATTGTTACAAATGAGGGAAAGAAAACCAGATTTATTAAACTTTTTAAATATCAGGAAATTAAGGCATGGAGAAAATCTTAGGATCATCATATCTAGAGCTAGAAGGGACTTTGGAAGCCATCTAGTTTAATCCCTTCATTTCATACACGAGAAAACTGAGGCACAGTGATCATGGTAGGATCATAGATGTAGAGTTGGAAAACGCATCTGTGGTCGCCTAGTCCAACCCATTCGTTTTTACAGGTTAGGAAACTGAGGTGTAGAGAACATGCTAAAATCATAAGTCTAGAGGGATCTTAAAAGACATTGAGTCCTACTCAATGTCCTCATTTAACATGCAAGGAAACTGAGTCGCTAACAGGTGAAGTGCCTTGGCTGAGGTCCCAGGGGCAGAACCAGGATTTGAACCTACTTCCCTGACTCCATTCTTTGCCCTACTTGCCAAGATCACAGAGGAAGTCGATTAGTGGCATATCTCCTGTCTCTCAGTTTGGTGCTCTTCCCAACACAGCAGAGTGCTACCTTGAGGCCTTTTAAAGAAAACTTTTGATTTCTTCAGGTGACAGTAGAAGAAAAGTACCCTTCCGAGGGACTCAGGGCAACCTTAGGGTAGAGATTCCCTGTGCCCATTAGGTCATATCCTGCCAAGGAGGACTTCTCTCTAGAGATCCATCCCCATTTCCAGCTTGGGTGAGCTCCTCCATCTCAGAATCCTGGCCCTTCCCAACTCCCCATCCTCCGTGCCAGCCTTGTATTGTGACTCCAGACTGTTTTCTTCCTCTCAGCTATTAGGGAGGAGAGATGTTTTCCTCTAATAACCAGTACCTCTGTAATGAGGGCTTTTGTTCGGGTAGCATGAGCTGCAGCGGGCTAATTACAGGCTTCCTTGCCAATGGGCGGGAGGGTGTCTCTGGGCACATAGCTGTGGGCCTAGAGGGAAGAGGGGGTGGAGCGCTGGAGGAGTTCCAGGAAGCTTGGAATGCTAGAATGTTAGCCCTGCAGGAGAACTTAGAGGTCTATGTGTCCAATCCCTCGATTTTTCAGAAGAGTAAAATGAGGTATAGAGGAGAATGACTTAGATAAGGTCACCCAGCTGAGACTAAGACTTACGACTCCTACATCAATGCCCTTTCCAGTACGCCACATCATCATCAACAGCTTCTACCAGAGGAATCGTAGGGGGCACATCTCCATGGGCTGTGACCCTTTGTGTTGGGGAGACTAGAGACTGAGTCAATATTATTTTCTTGGTTTCCACAAGGACCATCACACATAAAACGTGTAGGATCATAGATTAAGAGCTGAAAGGTATCATAGGGGTCAATTATTCAATTATCTTACTTCTTAGAGAGCCAAGAGAGGTTAAATAATTTGTGAAAAGCATGAAAGTGAAAGTGATGGTAAATGGATCATCTAAGATTTGAACCCAGGTTCTCTGACTCAAAACCCAGGCCCCTTTAACCTATTTATTCCACAAAATTGACTCTAGTGGCCAACCTGGGGGAAGCTACTCACAGAAGTGTTTGTACTGAGAAAGGGGGAAAGGGGGAAAACCCACTTGTACAAAGAGTAGGTGATTCTACCTATAGAGCAGCCCCTTTATGGGTTTGTCTAGGCTTCCCCGCAGTTGGGGAGTAGCTGAAGAAGTGATGATGTATGAAAGTGACTGAATACTAATGTACTGTGTAAAATGACAAAGGGGAAGGTTTCAGGGAAACCTGGAAATGATTGCATGAACTGATGCAGGGTGCAGTGAGTAGAACCAGCACAGCAATTTATATAATAACAATATTGTAAAAACAAACAAATTTAAACAACTTCACAGTTCTGATCAATGCAATGCCCAACTGGGATTGCAGAGGACCAATGATGAAGCATTGTACCTACCTCCTGGCAGAAAAGTGATGAACATAGGATGCAGAAAAAGATACTTTTTTTTTGGTAGAGGGCATGGAGAGCCATGGTCAATGTGGGAGTTTATTTGATTGATGATGCTTTTTTTGTTACAAAGTTTCATTTTATTTTGTTTTCCAATAAGGAGGCAGAGAGGAAGTAGGAGAGAGAGAAAATGAGGTTTTTTTTTTAATTTAAAAAATATAAATATATTTTATATAATGCAAAATATTATAAATCAATATTCTATTTACTATAAGTAACATGTATTATAAATAAATAATATAATATAAAAATATAAAAAATGAAAAAAATTAAAAAGAAATACTTGTGTGGCAGCTAGATGCTGCAGTGGATAAAGCACCTAGACTCTAGGTCCTAGATCACTGGACCTGCAGTCGGGAAGACCTGAGTTCAAATATAGCTTTAGATATTTACTAGTTGTGTGACCCTGGGCAAGTCACTTAACCCCAGTCTCCCTCCCTCTCCCCCCAAGAAGGAATACTTGTACCATATATAGAAAAAGTCGACAGAGAAAGTGTTTAGTGCATGGAAAAGTATTGTGTGATCTTGGGCATGTCATTTCCCTCTGGCACTCAGTTCTCTACACTCTAAAATGAAGAAGTAGAATAGGTCATATTAGAAGACCTTTTCACATCTAATATTCTGTGAGTCTATAAAAAGTCATGAGAGCAAGATGGCGGCTGGAAAGCAGGAACTTGCATGAGCTCCCTGCCAGGTCCTTCCAAAAATGTATAAAAAATGGCTCTGAACAAATTCTAGAACTGCAGAACCCACAAAATAGCAGAGAGAAGCAGGGATCCAGCCCAGGACAGCCTGTATGGTCACTGGATGAGGTCTATCACACACAGAACAGAGGGAGCAGAGTCCAGCGCCAGCGGCAGCAGGACCAACCAGACCAGGAGCAGGGCAGAATAAGCCCTAGTGCCCAGAATCAGTGAGCTATGGCAGTTACCAGACTTCTCAACCCACAAACACCAAAGACAACAGAGAAGGTTAGTGGGAAAAGCTGCAGGGGACAGAGTGAAAACAGTTCAGCCACATTCCCCGGGGCAGCGGGGTGGGGCAGGGCGGGGGGGGGGGGGAAAGAGAGAGAGGTGCAGCTACAGAACTACAGCTGCAGTTACTTCTGGCCCCAGGCCCACCTGGTGGGAGGAATTAAGTGGCTGATCAGAGCAGGAGTGAAGAGCCTGCTTAAGATTTTCCTCACGTTCGGGTTGGTGGTCTTGAGGAAGGAGGAATGCTGGTGTGGCAGAGCTGGCTGTATAGAAATTGCTCTGAAATCAAGGGTACATCCCCTCAAACTTAGAACAAAATACTCTTTACACTACAAGCAGTCATACCCAGCTGAAAAACTCAAGGGTCAAGTAAGTTGGCTGGGAATATGGCCAGGCAGCATGAACACACTCAGATTGTCTCAGACTTTGGAATCTTTCTTTGGTGACAAAGAAGACCAAAAGATACAGCAAGAAGAAGTCAACAAAGTCAAAGAGCCTACATCAAAAGCCTCCAAGAAAAACATGAACTGGTCTCAGACCATGGAAGAGCTCAAAAAGGATTTGGAAAAGCAAGTTAGAGAAGTAGAGGAAAAATTGAGAAGAGAAATAAGAATGATGCGAGAAAACCATGAAAAACAAGTCAATGACTTGCTAAAGGAGACCCAAAAATATACTGAAAGATATACTAAAGAAAACAACACCTTAAAAATAGACTAACCCAAATGGCAAAAGAGCTCCAAAAAGCCAATGAGGGGAAGAATGCCTTGAAAGGCAGAATTAGCCAAATGGAAAAGGAGGTCCAAAAGACCACTGAAGAAAATACTAGCTTAAAAATTAGATTGGAGCAAGTGGAATTAGTGACTTTATGAGAAATCAAGATATTATCAAAAAGAAGCATAAAGTGGAAGACAATGTGAAATATCTCATTGGAAAAACTGCTGACCTGGAAAATAGATCCAGGAGAGAGAATTTAAAAATTATTGGACTACTTGAAAGCCATGATCAAAAAAAGAGCCTAGATATCATCTTTCAACAAATTATCAAGAGAACCGCCCTGATATTCTAGAGCTACAGGGCAAAATAGAAATTGAAAGAATCCAAAGATCACCTCCTCAAAAAAATCCCAAAAAGAAAACTCCTAGGAATCTTGTTGCCAAATTCCAGAGTTTGCAGGTCAAGGAGAAAATACTGCAAGTGGCCAGAAAGAAACAATTTGAATATTGTGGGAAAACAATCAGGATAACACAGGATCTAGCAGCTTCCACATTAAGGGACCTAAGGGTTTGGAATATGATATTCCGGTGGTCAATGGAGCTAGGATTAAAACCAAGAATCACCTACCCAGCCAAACTGAGTATCATGCTCCAAGGTAAAATATGGATTTTCAATAAAATAGAGGACTTTCAAGCTTTCTCAGTGAAAAGACCAGAGCTGAAGAGAAAATTTGACTTTCAAACACAAGAATCAAGAGAAGAATGAAAAGGTAAACAAGAAAGAGAAATCATAAGGGACATACTAAAGTTGAACTGTTTTGTTTACATTCCTATATGGAAAGATGATATGTATGATTCATGAGACCTTGGTATCATAGTAGCTGAAAGGAATATGCATGTATGTGTATACATATTTATATATATATATGTGTGTGTGTGTGTGTGTGTATGTGTGTGTGTATGTATGTATATACACATATGTGTGTGTCAATGTATGTATATATGTAGGTGTATATATATGTATATATATATATTATACATACAGAGGGCACAGGGTGAGTTGAATATGAAGGGATGATATTTAAAAAAAGAAAATCAACTTAAGGGATAATGGATAAGAGAGGAATATATTGAGAGAGGGAGAAAGGGAGAGATAGAATGGGGTAAATTATCTCACATAAAAGTGGCAAGACAAAGCGGTTCTCTAGGAAGTTAAGAGAGGGCAGGTGAGGAGGAATGAGTAAATCTTGCTCTCATTGGATTTGACCTGAGGAGGGAATACCATACACACTCATTTGGGTATCTTACCCCACAGGAAAGAAGGAGGAAGAAGA
>JAQQSZ010012239.1:0-12061 GCA_028646595.1 Phalanger gymnotis | reverse complement strand
ACCCTGAACTTCGGAGCAAATACAAACAAATTACAAACATTGACAGACAGACCCAATACAATTCATAGTTACCAACATCTAGGTTCAGCCTGGGAGCTTATAACAAGGGCTGGCCCAGAGTCACACACGCCACCATGGCTGTGGGTAAGAGCTCCAAAGAAGAGAAAGCCAGCCCCTGGTTTTATATCTTTTTCAGGGTCAGGGGTGAGTCACACATGCGACTCACCAATGTGACCTAGAATCATCACAGAGAGTTCACAAACCTTGAACCCGCGTGGTCTAAAAGCCTCTGATTCCCAAACATGTCACTCAAACTCATGTGTAAACTAGGCCCTCCCCTAAGGCAAGGAGGCCACCAAGGACTCACAAATTTAATCAAGGAAACAAAGGCCAAACTCTTCAAGGGCACTTGGTTGAACTGAGTGCTAAAAGCCCATTTTGTTTACCAACACAGGCAAAAACAAAACAGTACGCGCTCTTGAGGGGCTTACACTCTATTGGGGGAAAACAACATGAACATGGTTCAATCAATAAAAAGTAATTTCAGGAGGGTGAATGTGCTAATAACTTGGGAATTAGGAAAGACCTCCTGGAGAAGGTAGCACCTATGGTTAAAGGACGGTAGGGATCTCGAGGCAGAGGAGAGAAGGAAGAGTATCCCAGATACAGGGTGTCCATAAAGTCTGTGTGCAATTTAAAGTTATAACTATTTTAAATTGCATATGGACTTTATGGATACCCTGTACATGGGACCACTTGGCAAAGGCACAAAGTTTGGGAGACAGAATGCTGCATATGGGCAATAGCTAACAAGTCAGCTCCACAATAACATAGAATACAAAAAGAAGATTCACGTGAAATAGGTGAGAGCCAGACTGTGGAGGGTTTTAAATACCACTAGAAGGTAGGTGAATTTGGAGGAAGGGTGGGCTTGGGGGAAAACATCATACAGTCTGCTTTGGACATGTGATATTTAAAATGCCTACAGGACGTGCAGGAGATGTCAGGAGACAGTTGGTGATGTGAACCTGAGTTCCGTTTACTACCTAAGTGGTACTAAACAACTAAATTTCTTGGGTCTCAATTTCCTCTTCTATAAATGACAGATTGAACTGGCTTCCAGCTCTAAGGTGAGAGTTAGGGCTGGTATGGGGAGAAGGAGAGCATTCTGATTGTGGGGACGGCCAGAGAAAAGACCTGGAATTGAGGAGTGCTCTGTGTGAGGAACAGCAGGCAGGCCAGAGTAACGGAATGTGGGATATGTGGAAGGGAGTTAAAGAGAATAATAATACTGGAAAGGTAGGGACCAGCTAGGTTGTGAAGAGCTTTAAGTGCCAGAGAGCACTTCATGTTTGATCCCAGGGTTAACAGAAAGCCGCTGAAGATTTACATTCACACAAATGACTAAGGTGTGAGAAATATGATTCCACCGTATTGGATGATTTCAAGAAAGTGCTGGCAAATCAGATGCTCTCGGATGAGGCTTTCACTTTAGACAAAGTATCTCTCACAGTATTTCGAAATCATAAAAGACTCCAAGTCAGATATAAATGAAAACAATTTTCAAGAATCTACCAATTACTATCAAAGGAATTTTTTAAAGGAAACATTTCTTAAATAAGAAATAAAAAACATAAAGTATTTATCATTCTTTGGGCATTTACCATGACCTGCACAAATATCCAAATTAAAAAATTACTTAAAAGAAGTATTTCCTATTGAGAGGAAGGTTCTCCAAATGTTCCTAATTGCTCATGTCTTGTATTAATAGCAACCAAGCACTAATCACAATAGTAGGGGAAAAATTGGGAAAAAATATATTGCCTAGAGCTGTGCACTGCAATTGAACAAAGAGGCAATCATGTCAGCATATCGATATGTATAGCTACCGATACACAACAAACTGAGGCAGAAATTCAGCAAGAGAAAGAGTTTGGGATGGATTCTCTTTAGTAACTCTGCAGCGCTTTCATTGATCTCAAACTGCTGAATGCTGCAAACGTCTGTCTCTGCGGTGCTGTATGATTGGGAATCACTGAACACTAGGATCCTAGAAAAACAAAAATTACATACAACCCAGTATAAAATGGAAAGATGTCTACTGAGCCCAAGTAAGCTGCCGGATGCTCTCAATGACAGCTTCCTAATTAGAAGTGGAATAAAAGTTATTATCAGTGGTACAGATGATCAGAAAGGGAAAGCTGGCTGCTCATGCAATGAGAGGTCACTGATGAATAGTCTGAGTTATATGTTAGGATCCTGATACAGGCTGGTCAGACTTGGTTTCTTCTCCAGAGGGGTAAAGAGAAACAGAGACAGAGACACAGATAGTGAATGGTAAATCTCTAAGACGTAACTACCAAAGAAATTACACCAACCCAGGGATGTACTCTTAATAGGCTTACTCATGACTTGTATATTTGTAAAGTACAGCTGAGTTGCTTGTTTTCTCTTAAATATAAAGTAGTGTGCCTATCATGGACAGGATCATGTATCATTCATAGTCCATTGGCAAGATGTCTTGGGCAGAGCTGGCCTGATTCTAGCTGGAATTCACATGTGTCATAGTATTACCATTTTATCCCTTTATTGGGCTATAAAACTTCTTGAGAGCTTATGTGAAGTCTGCTTTTCTCCCTCATACTGTACACAGTAGGTGCTTAATAATGGTTGTTGAATGAACAGTGAGACATGGTAGTCAAAAAAGTTAATGGGATCTTTATTAACAAAGACAAAGTATCCAGAACAAAGATGGCAATAGTTCTGTTCTATTCTGTGATCAAATCACATCTGAAGTATTTTTTCAGTTCCGGGCACCACATTCTAGAATCAAAGTTAACATGCTGACCATCTAAAGTGGACTTAGACAGGAAAGAAAGAAAGAGAGAAAGGCAGGCAGGAAGGAAGGAAGCAAGGAAGGAAGAGGAAGGGAGGGTAGAAGGAAGGAAAGAAAAAGAAAAGGAAAGAAAGAAGAAAGGAAGGGTTTATTAAGCAGCTACTATGTGCCAGGCACTGTGCTAAGCACTTTGCAAGTATTATTTCATTTTATTTTCACAACAACCCTAAGAGGTTGGTGCTATTGTTATCCTCATTGTACAGCTGAGGAAATTTGAGGTAGAGGTTGAGCCCGTATCTGAGGCTGCATTTGAACTCTGGTCTGACTCCAGGCCCAGCACTCTATCCATCAGGTCACCTGGCTGCCTATGGAAACTAATTAAACCTTTGGACTTCAGTTTTTTTCATTTATTTGGTAAGGATAATAACAAAACTACCTACCTCAAAGGGTTGTTGTGAGAAAAGTACTTTGTAAACTGCAGAACATCATAGTGAGTTATTATGCTTATTATCCAATTTGCTGATGGCACAAAGCTGGGAAGGATAATTAATCTGTGGAGTCACAATTAGTATCTAAAAGTACCTCAATAGGCGAAAACAATGGGCCACAACTAACATTAAATTTAAATAATAATAAATGCAAAGTACTACACACTTATGCAATTGATTTTTTAAGCCAAAGTACAGGCCAGAAGAGATTTAGCTTAAAGGCAGTGTATGTGGAAAAAGCTTGGGGGATCTTGGCTGACAATCAAAATCTAACTACAGTTTGGGTGAGGTCCATGAAGATTTCATGAGACCATATTTGTAAACTACTTTATAAACTATAGACCACTATATAGATTCCATTATTATCATTAGTCAAAAGTCTCATGTGGCTGCTAAAGAGCCACGATAAAGGATCTAATGGGTTTCTCCTCTACTCCTTTCGGGTCAGATCAAACTTAGTGTGTGTGGTTTGGGGTGCCCTAGTTTAAGAGAGATACTGATAAATAGAATGCATACAGAAAAAGGGACCAGAATGGCAAAGGAAGTTGAAAACCATGTCATATGATGAACAGCTAAAAGAACTGGGCATGCTTAGCTTTGAAAAGACAAGACTTAGGGCAACATGATAGTTGTTATTAATTATTTGAAAGGCTGGCATATGTGGGAAGAAATTGGCATCATCTTTGGGGCTGCAGATACTGGCTAAATGGGTGGAGGTTACATGGCAGCAATTTTCAGCTCAATATTAAGAAAAACCTTTTAAGAGCTCTGAAGAATGGCGTGGGATGCTTCACAAGGTACTAACTTTCCAATCCCCAAAACAATGACTATTTGCCAGGGAGCTATGAATTAGGCAAGTGGCTGGACCGTATGCTCTCTGAAGTTCCTTCTAATTAAAATATTCCATGCCTTTCTCCATTTCTCCCTCATACATGCCCCCTTTGTCCCTCAAGCCACATACACATGGCTTCTTGGTCACCAAAGGGCATAAAAAGGCTGCCCATGTGGGGTCAGAGCCCATTAGACCTGATAGATGTCCTAAGGTCAGACAAGTTGCCACATTCTGCCCTGGTGACCAGATGAGTTTCTTAAAGGAGATGGGGGGGGGGTTCTATTCTACTTGAGCTCAATGCCATATCCTTGTGGAATATCCTTCATAGGTATGGCCAAGTAAACCTTGGTTCACTGTTGAATGGCCTGACCTGCAAGTGTCTTGTTTCATTCCAACATCAGATCTAAACTGTTAGGGGAACACACCTGAGTCAGGGCCAACCTACAACACTGCGGAATGTTCAAAGAACCAAAAGAAGATCTCTAAGGAACTAAGTAGGTACTCTATGGAGGATTCACAGTTCCTTATATCGGTATTGCACAGAAAGATTGAGAAAGGATAGGAGGATTCCAATCTATATTTTTGGAGGTAGTACCCATAAATCAATGAGATCATAAATAATTGTGTTGTTCAGTCACATCTGACCCTCCATGACCCCATTTGGGGTTTTCCTGTCAAAGATACTGGAGTGGTTTACCATTTCCATCTCCAGCTCATTTTACAGATGAGGAAACTGAGGCAAAGAGGGTGAAGTGACTCATGCAGGATCACACCTAGAAAGTATCTGAGGTGAAATTTGAACACAAGAAGGTGAGTCTTCCTGACTTCCAGCGCTGTATCCTCTGTGCTCCCTAGGCACTCATAGATATATGAAAGTATTCATATTTGAATATGTTGATTATCACACAGTGCACCCTCACAACTAACAGAACAGATGATATGATGCTCACTGTTTTCATCATTATCTAAACAGCCAGTCTACTGACTTGGTCTCCCAAGTGGTGATCATTTAAAAAGTTTCTCCATCCGTCTGCATGAGATGTGGCTACCAAGCAATAGAGCATTTAAATAACAAAAACCAAATAATATCAGAATTCACTGATACGAAGGAATGGTGCCTTCTTCAAAGTTGTCACCACAGAAGACATCCAAAGATGCTGCCATTGCTTAAAACACTTCTGGGGCTGCTTTTTTCAGACCCAGTTTACAAGCCATAAAAGAAAACCAATTTCATTACTTAATATAGCCACACATCTTCAGGCAGCTAGGTGGCACAGTAGATAGAACTCTGGACCTGAAGTCAGGAAGACATGAGTTCAAATCCAGCTTTTCATACTTATGCTATCTATATAACCCTGGACAAGCCACTAAACCAGGTTACCTCTGTTTGCTCATCTGTAAAATGGGGATAATAAGAGCACCTATACCTCCTAAGGCTGTTGTGAGGACAAATTGAGAATATTTATAAAGTACTTTGGAAACTTTATATCACTCTTTAAAGGCCATTATTATTATTAATTGCATCATAATTTAACATCCTTTGATTTCTCAAGTTTTTCTGTTCAACCCTTTATAAAACAAGGCAGTAACATTATTTTCCAAGTATTTAAGACAAGCTCAAATTAAAGGTGCTATCCTACTGGTATAACTGGCTAATCTGACCATACAATGCCCAATGATGAAAAAAGTTCCTCAAGGTCACCCAAACATGTGGCATGGAGATGAATGATTGAACAAAAACAAATCTGAGTGAATTCTGACAGGCACACTATGCAATGTGTACAGTTCTCTCTTTAGAGACCCCAAGTCTGTTCTCAGAATAATCCCTAGAATCTTAGACACGGCTATTATATCCCACAGACTCCTGAGGACAACGCTACCATCCTTGTACATTGATGGTACATATTCAAGAGTAAAGTATCAAAAATGTGCTCAGGGCCAATTAGAAGAAGGACAACCAATGAGCTAACCTAGGAAAAGCTACTATTCAGAAAAATGATTAGCAAGGTATATCAATCATATGAACTTTAATATAACTCCAATTTAGACAGGAAAAAGTTTAACATGATGGCTTCTCATAACTGGACACTCAGGCAATCTCCTTCTACCACCAAGTTCAGTGTGCTTGGTAAAAAGAAATTCATCTTAATATTGACATGGGTGATATGAAATAATAGATAAAGAGCTGAACTCAAGACCCATTTCAGCTAGTCACATACTAACCATGTGACCCCAGCAAAACCACTTAACTTCCCAGAGTCCCACGTAAGTTCTTAAGACTTAAGAAGGGACAGATCTTCATTGACAGCAGGAGTTTCCTCATCAGGATTTCCTATACCAGTGAAATCACAGGTCTATTTAGCCTCACATCATCCCATCAGCACAAGATGTTCTTTCATAAAGTCTTATTATCAAAAGGGTAAGAAATACCCTTTCCATGGCATTGCAAAGAAAATACAATTTGGCAGTATCCGCCATCACTTTATATTTTTTTCTACTTTTTGCTCTCAATGAGCACATTATCACCCAGAATTTACTATATTTTTAACTCCACTGACAAAAAGAAACTGAGGAATAAAAGATGAAAATCAAGAGCACACAGAGACCTAACTGAAAAAACAGTTTTATTTATTCTATAAGCAACAACAGGTAATCCCAGTTCCTCATGTATCTGTGCAAGACAACATTCTCATACCTTAGAAAGACTGCAAAATATAAAATCTGAATTTGATGTCTGAAAATACTAGTTGAAGTAAATGACAAATAGTTTACAGGTCACTATCAAAATAAATAAGACCCAAATGCTTGAAGGCAGTCTCATTCCAACTTCCAGTCTTGAAGGCATCTCATTCCAACTTTATAACTCCCCAAGCCCTAGAACAGCGAGTGGTGAGTCTGCACATTGTAGGAGCGCAGTGCTTGTTGCTACTGGAAGTCTGTCGTCTATCATACAGTAATAGCTTTTTTTGTGTCACCATGAGCTTCAACAGGAATTTGAATAATAAGCAAAGTGAGAAAGTAAGCAGATTTCTCACTGATATCAACAGTAGTCCAAAAATAATTGGTGGTGTGAGAAGGCAGCAAATTGTATCATATAATGGACAATTGTAAAATTGGAGATATCTTAGCTTGCTAAGGCTACCATTCAAAGAACAGCTTGAATATGGTATTTTTACATGTTGTAAATGGTACTCCAAGTCTTCTATGGATCTGTGATCTCATCAATATAGAAATTCCTTCAGTGAAGCAAATTTTACAAGTTCTCCACACCTGCCAATCTTGTTCATCACTCTTCCATGTCCTCTACAGTGTGTCTACCAAAGGTACTGGCAGGTCTTCCTCATGCTCACTTGACATCCCATGGATGCCAATGCAGCATGCAGGCTGCCTGTTGGTTCTCCAGCCCTCACCATGTTACCAGATCATCATACATTTCATTGATGACCTCTTTTACAACAAGTTTTTCTCCATCATTTCTTGTTTATAGTATGTTTCAGCCTGCTCAGGTCCACCTGTACCTCTACAACCCTTTGGGTGATCCTCAACTTGAATTCTTTGGGGATTGTGTTGTTCTACGACCTCTGTACAACATATAAAAAGCCATGATCCCCAAAGAGACCAGGTATGCCAAAATGTTGACAAAGACACATGATTTTGATAGCTCTCTGAATACCTTAAAAAAAAGAGATAACCCCACGATGTACATGATGAGATCACTTTTCAAAATCCTGGAAAAGAGATGGCCCTTTTGTAAAATTACTTAGAAGACCAGAATTTTGTGTCTGCAAAGAATTTTGCCAATGCACCTTTGTCTTCCCTCATCCCTACTCCTTCACCCAAATCAAGTCAATTTCCCTGAAAAAAAAACCCCAAAATAGTTTCCTGGACTTCTGGACCTAATTAGGACTAGACAGAAATTGTCCTGTATTTTTGAGAAGGCCAAGCCTGTATGTCACTTCTGTGGTCATCCCACTCCTCCCCCTCACCAATCAACCAATACATGCATAGCCCTGAGGCTCTACAACAAACCTATGCTCTAGGAGTACTTGCTCCCCAGTAGTAGGATGGTAGAATATAACAGTCAACCTACTAGAGGAAAAGAAGCTGAATGAATGATAGAAACACCCTGGCATGGCCTTAAAGAAGTAAGAAGAGGGGTGTTGTCAAATTCCTGGTTTGGGAGGAGACAAAGGATGAACTAATTGGTATAGGAGTCAAAATATAGCACATTAAACATTTGGTCTCCTTAAGTGCCATGTTTAATTGCCAAGATATCGATTCTGGGCTGAAAATTACATTTTAAGAACCTGGTAGAAAGAGAAATTGAGGGAAAAGTTGGTGATATCAGTCTCTTCTGATTTCTAAAGGCCCCACCTACTACAGCGTCACACCAATGAACTTTTCCAATTGCTCACTGTGTTGACTTCAATGGAAAAATTTCCTCCCTTCCCAAATCTGAGCTTTAGTGTCTGCATTTGCAAAACGAGGAAGGGAGCTGAACTACTCAACTGCTCAGGTCCCTTCAAATTCCAAATCTATAATCCTGCTGAATGATAGATTGGGAATCAGGAGGACTTGTGTTCAAATGCTGACTCTACTATTTACTGGCAAGTCACTCTCTTAGGCGGTTTCCTTCTCTACAAAACGAGAGAGGGGAGGACAGATGACTGCGAAAGTCTCTTCCGGCTCTAGACCCAACGAGATCACAGACCTCCTAGTCCTATCTGCTCATCGCTAAACACACCCTGAGATTGGAGAGTGCTCAGCCTGTGATGGAATACCACTGTGCTGTAAGAAATGATGAGTGGGTTGATTTTTGAAAAACATAGAAAGACTTTCATTAAGTAATGAAAAGTGAAATGAACAGAACCAAGAGAACATTGGATACAGGAACAGCAATATTGTTCAAAGGATAATTGTGGACAACAAAGTCCCCCTGTCTACAGGATCTAACCTGAAGAGATCTCCCAAAGCTTGCAACAGTCTCAGTGCCCTGCATTCAGTAGGCATTCAATAAATGTTTGATTTGTTGTAGAACTGAAGAAGTCTCTTTCTAATCACTTCAAGATCTGCTTTTAAATGCCCTAGTAATTTAAATAGTTATTACAGCTAATACCTCCTCTTAATTAGCAAAATACTCCTGCTGGTCTATTTTACCAATCTTGCTATCACAGTGGACTGGAAAACCATCAGTTAAAATATCTTTCTGGGTCCTTCTGTTTCTCTCTATCACAGAGTTTCAATCTCCATCTTAAACAAATCTCTTCCCAATTGCCTACACTTCTTTATTTTCTCATCATTGCCATTATGGTTGACTGCTTCAAATTGTTCCCTGCCTAATTAACTTTACAAAATAAGTTGCATAAAATTATAAGTGAAATTTTATATGATACCATATGCTAAATTATACTATATAACGTGGATCCTAAAACACTGACAGCCCATTTTCTTAGATCTGATTGGATTTGTTCATTTAGGTTTCTGCATGTTCATAGAAGAATGTACACTTTCAATGAATTATACAAGTATGGTTGAATTCTCTTTTGTAAAATATGTATGGGACCCTGTCTATCTCTGGCATTACTGTTGGCAAAAGCCAAGGAAAAGACAATGTAAATTGATGCATAAAGTAACGCATGCCATTTTGCAATCACTTAAAGAAGCTACAATGAATTCTAAACACTTTCTATAGTCTAGAAATTAAGAGTTTGTTTCAAGAGCAATACGATCGCTAACTTATTTTTACATAGATTGAAAGTTCATATACTTTGAAAGTAAGGCAATAAGTGGTGCAGGGTGACAGCCCATAAACATACAGACAGTTATTACATAACAACCAGCACATATGGATTGAAGTGTGAAATGCTCACACTTCATGGTTCTTGAAAGAAAGAATGTTAAGCTTATGGTGACATGGCAATTAAGTGCTATATATACAACGACGGAATGAAAACAGAATGTTTGAAGATTAAATTCCCACTCATTCAAAGTTTGGTAGTTCAGGCAAACTTGTATTTACCCATGTAAGAAAAAAATGTGTTGCCTGCCCACACTTAAAAGAGGTAGTAAATTTAATTTCTCTACTCCTCAATGGATTTTACAGGTGGGTTAAATCCAGTTCTCAGGAAGTACTGAGACCTCCTATCTTAAAGGTCTGAAAGGAGTGAGGTGGATTATCGATTTTCCTTGGCACCAGTACTCAGTAACAGGGGGTTGGGTAATTTGCTCCTAAGCTCCCCTTCCCCCCTAAAACAAACAAACAAACAAAAAAAAACGTAGAGATTTTTAAAAGCAAATAACAATTCCTGACAAACTAAAACCAATTTTTCCCCAAGAAACTTCTGGTCTTTAGAACAGAAAGTAGAAGTTCCCATTCTTCCCACAGCACCTCTTTTATCCTGAAAATGCTCCAGCTCCTATGGGAGCTTGCCCTTGGCCATGCCTGTCTTGAAATGACCCTGGGTTTTGCGCAAATCCAAAAGAGCGTTACAGCGCAAACTACAAGTGTTAGAGGGAATAAAAATAACGCCCCCCCCCCAAAAAAAAAAACTACTGCTAAGGAGGATTGGGAACAAAACTTAGTTCAAGTCTTCTCTGAAAAGGGCAGGGGAACTGGAGAATAAGAAAACGGGTACGTGGGGAAGAAGATCTAGGCTAGGGTGAGCGAGGTGATCACACATTTCAGCAGCATGCTTGGAAAAGGACACCACTGCCACCACTTTGCTCAGTTCGTGAGGTTTTCTTCCGCAGAAGGGAGGAGAAGCTGAAAGTCAGGGTAGTATGCGAGGTTATGAGGTCCTACACCTGGGCTTTCCTGTCAAGAGGGCAGAAATGTGAGAGCAGTGGAGGAGAAGTCAGCGGAGTAGGAGGGTAAGGGACCGGGTCTCCTAGACCGGGGTGGATGGAGCTGATGAAGCCAGACCTGAAGAGGATACCGGGGGACCCAAGTCCCGCTGGGGTCGAGAAAGCGAGGTTCTTCTTTGCCAGGGAAGGGAATCCCCAATTTATCCAGAAGGGTGGAGTTGAGTGACACCCGAAGTTGGGGGCACAGGGTGAATCAGTCCCGCCTGGGCTTCCCCACTCACCCGGGCGAAGGCACCCACGTACACCCAGCCTTCTCCCAGCCCTAGAGCGTGGCAGCCTGGGGAGTAGAGGGTCCCCGCGGAGGAAGCGCCAGTGTGGGGGGGGGAGCAAGTCGCGCGTGGGCCCCGCTTACCTGCTGCACTCCGAGGAAGTGGTAGAAGTTGAGTTGCACCTCCTCCACCAGGTCGAACAGCTCCAGGTCCGCGCTCTCCCAACCCCGGGCGGGCACCGATTGCAGCAGCAGCAGCAACAGCAGCGGCCGCCGCAGCCAGAGCCCGGGACAAGGGACAGTCATCGCGCGCGCGTACCGGGCTCTCTCGTGCTCCACGCACGGAGCTCCGCGCGAGCCACGCCACGCCGCGCCGCGCCGCGCGAGGGCCTCCTCCCCGCCGGGGACAGAACCTGAGCGCGGACGTGGCGGGCGCGCCGGTGGTGAAGAACGGAGACGTCAGAGCCGCACACTGCCACGCGCGGGGCGAGGCGGCTCAGCTCGCTGGCGCCCGGGACGCGGGAAGGACACCCACGCTCTCGCTGCCCGCGGACCCTCAGTCAGTGGCCAGGCCGTGGGGCCGCGGGAGCCAGCAGGGATAGGCTGGGGGCGGGGAGTCGGAGGTCGGGGGAGGAAAGAGGCGTGGCTTTCTCTCGCCTCAGCCTATCAGGAGTCTAGCTTCCGGTGATATCACGTCTCCTAGCAACCCTGGGAGAGGCTGACAGGGCCGGAAGTGGGGTAAAGCCGGCCTCCCCAGGAAGAAACCCGGAGGGATCCAGGTCCCTGGCCTCCCTCCGGCCTCGCCCCGCCCCCAAGCCACCCAAACTGTACTT
>JAQQSZ010012238.1:0-12061 GCA_028646595.1 Phalanger gymnotis | reverse complement strand
CCTTCTCTGTTGTCTTTGCTGTTTTGTGGGTTGAGAGTTGTGGTAACTGCTGCAACTCACCGATTCAGGGTGCTAGGGCATGCTTGGCCTGGCTCCTGGTCTCCTTGGTCCACGCCGCCCATGCTGGGCTCTGCTCTGCTCAGCTCCACTCCCCTCTGCTCCCAGCTCCATGCAGGATAGACCTTACGCAGAGACCATCCAGGCTGTCCTGGGCTGGAGCCCTGCTTCCCTCTACCACTTTGTGGGTTCTCCAGTTCTAGAATTGGTTCAGAGCCATTTTTTATAGGTTTTTGGAGGGACTTGGTGGGGAGCTCAGGCTAGTCCCTGCTTTCCAGCCACTATCTTGGCTTTGCCCTCTCCTGTACCATCTTTCATTTCTAACTGCGATTACTAATATGCTTTATGCGACACCATATTTTCACTGAGTTTCCTAAAGCTTTTGACAACTGGGGCAGGTAAGTGGCGCAGTGAGTAGAGCACCAGCCCTGGAGTCAGGAGGACCTGAGTTCAAATATGGCCTCAGACACTTGACACATTTACTAGCTGTGTGACCTTGGGCAAGTCACTTAACCCTAATTGCCCTACCAAAAACAAAAAACAAACAAAAACCAAAAACAACTAAGATGATAACTTCTAGTGAGTTTAACTCTCTACTGCTATTACCTTCTGTGGTACTGAGGGGGAAAAATTGTTTGCCCCTATGATGCTAATATTGAAAGAGGAGGGTAGTTGAAAAAATTATTTTAAAATTGAGCTCTTATCATTGCATGTCTTTTCATTTATACTCAGAACTGTAATTAATCAGTGTTTTAAATATACTTTAATGCAAAAGACTCTGCTTGGGTCAGACCACAGCTGGAATATTGTGATTAGTTCTGGGTGTGACATTTATGGGTGTCTTGCGTTCACAAGCCAGAGAGTAACCAGAGGATATCATACAACTATTAGTTGAAGAAACTAGGGATATTTAACTTTGAGAAGTAGTCTTAGGAAGGGGATATTGGATATAACTATCTTCAGGTATCTGAAGAATTTCTGTGGAAAGGAATGAATTTATTCTCATGGAACACCAGAGGGCAAAAATAAGAGCAATGGATGTGATTTACTAAGTCAAGGTTGTTGTCATGGGAAAGCGGCTAAGGGTGAGAGCTAGCTACAAGTGGAATGGTTGCCTTATCAGGTAATAGATTCCTCTCAGTATAAATGTTCAGAGGAAAGCTGGATGGCCACTTGTTCCAGATGTTGTAGATTGCATTCTCCTTCTGATGATGATTGGTTTTAGGTGGCTTTTGAGGTCCCTACATGCTCTAAAATTTTGCCCATCCCTCATAGCTAGTCAGGTCATTAAAAAAAATCTTATAGGCAGATTGCATTCCTTTTTGTCACCATTTGGTTTTCTTTCTTTGGAACAGCCCTTTTCCACTCATTATGCCTGTTTCAGGCATTAGGATCCATTTTAAGCTACTTTCCAGGAATTCTTTATTATCTATTTGCCTTTCATTTTTTTTAACCTCCAAATACTTTGTCATGCAGAGAAGAGCATATGGAGCCTCATATGGGAGTCTGTTTTCAGGCATGGGGGCTGCTTTGATAAAGATGGGATAGAATTCTGAAGAGAACATCACCTGACTGAAAAATTGGATATATTGTAAGGACAGTGCTTGGCCCTACTACTTAGTAGATAATTGATTGATTGTTCTTTGTGATTAAATAGGCTTTGAAATCAGTAATTGACTGTTTTGTCTTATATTTGTCAGCGACTGATTGAAACCTTGTCTTTTGTAAGCAAATCTTTGTATCTTTCCCATTACTCTCAGCATTTCACTTTACTGAGACCATGTGAATTGGTTAAAGTTGATATGAATTGCTTTGACTAGTTTCTGCTAAGACCCCAAACTTCTCTTTTAATTTATTTACATCTTTGCCCATCTTTTTGTGTTTGTAGTTTTTGAAGAGGTAGTCTATTTCCTTTCTTAAAGGCAAATCTTATGCAGCTAGATACTCAGCTGTATGCTCTTTTGAGTTCTGCCTATAAACAATTCATTTTAACGCTCATTCATATGTTTCTTGTTCTTAAAACAAATAAAACTTCCTTTGACCTTGATATTCCTTGAAACTACCATAGTACTTTTTTCACCCCCTTCATCATCAGACCCCTGGAGTCTACAAAAGTCTGTGATTCTACTTTTTTGGCAATGGTGGTCAACCCTCTTGCAATTTGTCTTTATCATTCTACTGTTATCACCAGTTATTTTTGATGGTCAAATCCAATGGACTCCTCTTAGTCACCATCCTTCTTGACTTTAATGTAGTGTTTAACACTGATTCACAAGGTCTTACTTTGATTCCTTCTATTGGTGTGGAATTCTTGAAGGTTGTGTTGTGGGTGGGGGGGATAGAAATGAAAAGCAATAAGTTAGATTCTCTCTAGAAAAAAATTCAAGTATGGTCCTAGTAACACATTGGTTCTTTCTTAGGATCAGCCATGCTAAATATAGAGCTTTAATAACCAGTAGGTTGGTTACTTGGTTAATTCTTAAACCATGGCAACCCATGAAATAAAGAAAAATATACAAAACAGGCCTTAGTCCCCTGTGGAAGATTCTGCATTCATAATGGCAGGTTGGGAGGGGGAAAGGGAGTAGAAAATGCTAAGAATGGCCCTTAGATCATTTATTAACATTGTTATTGGTACGTTAATGTTAAATCCTTGTCTTATAGTCAGGAAGAAGACATTGTTGGGGAAACTGAATTGTCTCAATCTTGACATTCTCATTATAAACAAAAGCAGAGGACAAAGGGAAGTTGCTGTGAAATGGAAGGATGGTTCATACGCAAAGTCTTGATTGTAATATATGCAAAGACAACAAGAAATGACATTTCAGGTGGGATAGTATGCCGGTTCATCTCATATTGTAGACCTTATCAAGATTTGCAGGAAGACTGCCAAGAAGATAACTGTGACATATGTGCCGTCCTCTTTTGCTAAAGTAAAGAAATTTTAAGAGCTCCCGTTAGATTGTGAGCTCCTTAAGGGCAGGAACTGTGCTTTGCCTTTTTAAATAAATTCTTATTGATCTACAACATTATATTGAACTCTCCAAGTTAAATTGGCATCATCTATGATATTTGGTAACTTGGGTGCAAAGGTAGTTAGCAGAGGATGGTGGACAATAAGATTTGAAGATTTGGCTTGTGAATGGGAGAGGCTAAAAGCATACATACTGCACAGAATCAACATGTTTATACATCCAAAAATCTTGGAGTTTTGGAGAAAAGAATTGGGAGGTGCTGGACCTGTTGAGCATCCCTCTTTCAAAAATTATTTTGATAGGCAGAAATGATTGACATGGAGCCATTCCAGGATAGTTGTCTATGGTCTCTCTCTCTCTCCCCTCTACTCCTTCCTCATTGAAGTCGTTGCCTGCCTTATAAGTCTTTCTTTTCCTCAACAGTTCCTGCCCTAATACTAGGAGATTTCAACATATACAACACACACACACACGTTCTATCATATACTTTTGCTTTTACTTTGTATTTCTTCAACTTATTCATTTCCTATGACCTCTGCTACTCCACCCATGCTATACACAGAGATGGTCATACCCATTATCTTGGATTCACTAACATGTGTTCACCTCTATGTTCATTAACTCTGAAATTCCTTCATAATCTCTTGTTCCACCTCTCCCTCTACCTTAAAACCTAATTTCTTCACCGTGTTATGTCTAATCTCTCTAGGCCTTGGTTCTTCTTAGACCATTTCTCTTTCACTGGCTATATTCTCCTTCTCCACCTTGACCCTTCCGGTGAACTCTGTCAGAATATATCAAGGTAGGACAAGATCAGAAATACTATAAAGGGGCAAGGAGCTGAAGAGAAGAGGGGGATATCATAGAGTTCAACTCAAGGTGAGCAAAGAGACATAAATAAAATGTTCAGTGGCTGCTTTTTCTTTCATTAGCAATAATACTAACAATGGATTCCCAATTAAAAAACTGAAAGAGGGAAAACCAAGAAACAAACCCTTGCTTTTAGCATAGTCAGACAATGGTCATGTCCAAAAAAAGTATATCTCTGTGCAACTTGAGTGTGTGCTATCTTCGTCTCTTGAGTACCTTTTCCCCTTAAACCATTTCTGATCTTGTCTTGCCTTGGAGTATTCTGACAATCCACTTCCTCTGCTTCATACTGACTGCAAAATCCATGTCATAAATTTATGTTATATAATCTCAAGTGTACTGTCTCTGGAACAGTGCAGTTCTTTTACACCATCCTAATTGATTCACTGTATCTCTAACCATAGTGGCTTTTCCAACCCTTTTTATCCATTATTAAACCTCCCATTGCTCCTCTTCTCTCTACTCTCTCAGCTAAGAACTCTTGCCTCATATTTCACTGAAAAAATTAAGGCCATTCACCCAGTGCTCCCTTTTCCTTATCATCTCATATCACTCAGATGTCTTTCCCTTCTGTTTCCATCACTCCTGTCTCACATATAAAGGTGGCTCTTTCCAAGATCAAATCCCGCTACATGTACAAGTGATCCCATTCCATCCTGTCTTCTCTAGCAGATTTCCTCTTCCTATCTTCAACCTCTCGGTGTCTACTGGCTGTTTTCCTACTGTCTGCAAACAGACATACTTGTTCCCCCTCACAAAGCCCTTGCTTGATCTGTCCATCTGTGCTAGGTGTTGTCCTAATTATATCTCCTCACTTTTATGGCTAAAATTCTTGAGAAAGCCTCTACACTTGGTGAGATAAGAGCTCTTCTGAATCATTGGTATATCGACATTGATCATTCCTGCTTGATATTCTCTTCTTTGGTTTGTGTGACACCACATTCACCTGGCCCTAGTAACTTGTTTTCTTCTTCTTTTTTAAGTCAAGCCAAAGAAATGTTATAAAGTACATACTAATATGTTAGTACATGCATAGAATTTGTAAATGAGTAAACATAGACATTGGTGTACAGACTTAATGTATTTTTAACTAGTGAGGGTGTACAATTTTTAAAAATGTTTGGAGACCATCAAACTAGATGATGAATCAAGTTATCATCAAGTCCAGAATGCAGTATCAGCCTACCTGCGTACATAGTGCAGTAAGAAACTAACTACGCATGGTATCAAAAAGGACCCCTTCAAACTCTTTAAAGGGGAGCCACTTTTGGGGAAAAAATTAATTTAAACACCAGACAAAGAACATTTCCATTTGTAAAGCAGAATTCCATTATATGTAAAACTCTGAATCTCCATTTCATACTTCTTTGCTTTTGAAAAAGAACTATATAATGAATTCCACACATAACTGTTAAATTATTCTGCTTGTTTGTGCTTCTTTTAGTCTATTCCCTTCTATGAATTAAAAAATTGCAGTGGCTTTTAATTTTTTTGTTATCAATAATACTAACTATGGATCCCCAGTTAAAAAACTGAAAGAGGAAAAACCAACAAGCCTTGTTTTTAGTGTAGTCAAACAAAAACAATTCCACACAGTGATTTTGTCCAAAGAGGTATATCTCTTTGTGCATCTCAAGTCCATTATCTGCTTGTTAGGAGCTGAATAGCATGTTTTATCATAGATCCTCTGGAGATGTGTTGGTCGTTGCCTTGATCACAGTTCTTAAGTCTTTCAAAGTTGCTTTTCTTTACAGAGATGTCCTATAAATTGTTCTTCTCACTCTGTTCACTTCATTTTCCATCAGCCCATACTTTACAATGTTTTTGCAATTTTCTTTCATCATTTATTGTGACCCAATAATATTCTGCGGAGAGTGCTGTAATTGCTTTTCCTTTGGTGTATGATTCTTGTTTGTGGGGAGAGTTGAGAATTAGTGAGGACTGGAGAAAGTGTCTTAAGTCTGCCGTCTTATTGGTCATTTTGTGATCATTATTCAGTCTGATGTTAATTTCAGGTTTTTGCTGAAGCAGTCATGTGGGAACTTACCAGCCTACCTCCACTGAGTTAGCATCTTGGCCTGAGAGCTCTATTAACTTTGTGCAAATAAATAGTATTTCTCTCCCCCTCTCCCCTTTATTTAATGCTGGCATTTAAATTTCTGCTTTGCACTCTTCTTTATGTTCTTTCCTTCTTTCACTCACAGGGTTCAGCTATCATTTATATCCACATGACTCCAGAATTTATCTGTTTCTCAGCCCTATGCTACTGACCTACGTTTTCATCTGCTTCCTGAATACTTCTACCTGGGATGTTCCACTCACACCTCAAATTGAATATGTGTAAACCTGGGCTGCTTCTCTCTTTAAAGCATATTATTTATGTGTTTCTGTATTTAGCTGGCATCACCAGTTCTACCTTTTATCTGTTTTGACATCTTTGAGCCTTCTTTGCTTCAAGATATACATCCAAACAGTTGTCAAAGCCCCATCTATTTTACTTTTGTAATATTTATTATGTCCTTCCTTCCCTTCTTCCTGCTGCCATCCTAGGTCAAGCCTTCATTAACTTTTACCTAGACTATTGCAGTAGCCTCCCTTTCCTTTCTTCTAGTCTTTCTTCTTTCCAATCGGTCTTAAACACTCTCGGCAGATTGACTTCTTAATAACAGGTCTGCCTTGGTATTCCTCTGTCAGGAATTTTTATTAGTTTCCCAGTAACTATCAAATAATCATTCAGTTATTTAGCAATTATTTATCGTTATCTGGTACCTTTGGGCAAAGATCTGTGCTGGGAAGGTAAAAAAAAAAACAAAAAACTAAGATGTGGTCATTGCCCTTAAGTCAGATCTCTTTATTACAGCTTTGTCTTATTTTGTGTCACTGTTTATAAACATATATTATGACTATGAGGCCATGCCTTGGGGGAGAATGGGTTGAATTGAGCTTATTTAAAGGTTGAGGTACCTGTACTGCTGAAGGTATTTCATTGTACTTTTGTATTGATATTGCTGTATTTAATTCAGCAAGCATTGCTAGGCACTGTATGAAGTACTGGGGATCTAGAGACAATGACAAAACGGGAGGTAAAAGTATATTATTATTGCGTCTGATTCGATACAGCATAATTTTTAATGTTTCCCTGTATCTTATTTTCTGTAACACATTTTGGTAACAAGTAATTGAGGGTGAGGGAGGAGAGAGAAGTGTGACAGAGAAGGAAAGGGGGGGAGGGGAGATGGGTAGGAGTGTTTAATCTATCAGCCTGGCAATATCTCTAGGACAAAGGGATTCAGGACCAGAATCTCAGAATCTTCATTGGAAAATCCTCTCATTTTTTGAAGGAGAAAAATCTAGTTGTGATTTCACAGTTGTCTTTACTTTTAATTAACTTTATTAATATTTACCCTTTTTGTAGGTGCCTTAGCTGGACCAATTATTGTGGAACCGTACGTCACAGCAGTATGGGGGAAGAATGTTTCATTGAAGTGTATAATTGAAGTAAATGAAACAATAACACAAGTTTCATGGGAGAAGATTCAAGGCAAAAGTTCACAGACTGTTGCAGTTCATCATCCTCAGTATGGATTCTCTGTTCAAGAGGCCTATCAAGGGAGAGTCATATTTAAAAATCATTCACTTAATGATGCAACAATTATTCTCTGCAACATAGACTTCTCTGATGCCGGAGAATATATATGCAAAGCAGTTACATTCCCATTAGGAAATGCACAGTCATCTACAACTGTAACTGTACTGGGTAGGTATGTTTGGCGTATGTTTATAAATATATTATGTATAATGAAGATATTTTCAAGGAGGTGAAGTGATTGAAACTTTAGAATAGTACTGAAGACCGAAGTTTCTTCTAACTCTAAAGTCTCCACCATGTGTGTTTACATGAATCATGTACATTTAACGTAAGTATTTCTTTTTAAAATGTTTTTCCTGGACATGTGGTTTTGAACCTTAGTTGCTTCCGCTTAACAGTTAATCATTTCTCTTTGGGTTTTCAAATTTTAATAGCATTTCCATTTTTAATTGAGTTAAAAAAATTCACGTGAGTTTAAGTCCTGGTATCCTTGAAACAACAGTCTGTGGATATTTTAGACTAGTTGTTTTTTGTTTTTGGGTTTTTTTGCACCTGTTATAGATCTTTACTAGTCTACAGAAGCTTTAGGGAATAAAATCCATAATATCTAGTGTTTAATCTTCACAGAAATCAGAACAGTTGTTTTCAGACACCATTCAGAAAGAGAGCTCTACTTCTGGACTTATTTTTTGAAACTTAAGTAAAAGGTGTAAGATCACTTAAATTTTCGATCAAAAATACCTGAGAATTTCCCTGACTTTGTGTCTCAGCGTTGAACATTCAGTTTTAAGGCTGTTTGCACATCAGCTCTTTATAGCAGTTTTCCAAAGTAGAAGCAAAAATTAAAAAAAAAAACTAGTTAAATGTCTTACATTCCTCTGACTATTTACGTAACCAAAATTATCTAACTAGGTTCTGCTGTTAGTGACTTGCAATTTGTGAAACACAGGAATTTTCAGATAATTAAACATCTAATTATATTTGAAATATGGAATTTCTAAAGTAAAATTTTTTCTTAGATTTGAATAGATTTCCTGAACTTAATTGTTAGGAAATATAATTTTTGCTTCCTTTGCCATGAAATTTTGGAAATATTGTGATTAATTAAAAAATATATGAATTACTTTGGAGAGGTTTAGTTAGGACAATTCAATCATAATGCCTGGAGATAAGATAGTAAACAATTATAAGAAAGCTTTCTTGAGAGTTAAATTGTCCTGCTGAAGGTCTGATTGGAAATTTGGCATGACTAACTATATAACATAATTGGCAATCATTCAGTTAAGGCATCAGAAACTAAAAATTATGTTTTTTTAAAAGTTTTCAAATAATAGTCTGTAACTTTACCTTTTTCATAATTTAGTTTTTACATTTGTTAGCTTTTTGTGTTCTTTTTTGTAAAATTGGGCTTGAAATTTTTAAATTTAAAAACAAATTCAATTTTATATTTGACATTCACTTAGGCTGAAGCAATGAAAGAATTAGTATAGAAAAGTTGACAATGTAATTCTGGTGGACAAATAGTTTTAATTGATGGCTTGTTGAAATAGCAGTAACAACTACTAACATTTGACTCATCACTGTGTACTGCACCCCCACCCCTACTCCCCGAATCTTGCTCTTGTTAACTTCATCTCATCCCAGAACAGTGTCAATGAGCTCTCAACCAAAATTGTAGTCAGGACACTACTAATACGGGTAATTGCCTTCCAGAGTTGTCACTAGAAGCATTTTCCCGTTTTTTCTGGTTCCCCTTCCTTTTGTGCAAATAGCAGCAGAAATAGATTCTGCTGCTTGCTTTTGGGGTGCTTAAAACACTTATACAAATAGCATGGAGGGATATGGGTAAGTTCAAACTGGGGAACATGTCACTTTTAACTGTTTGAGCAAGAACAAATGGAAAAAAAGAAAGCATTACACATTACCCCTGGCCAAGGGAAAAAGATTTCCTTCTTCCAGTAGTGATAAAGAGGTTTGGCAATGTAAAAGAAAGACTTCATTTTTGAAGAATTCACAGTGCAAATGTGCCCTTGCCACAAGCATTTGTTTCAGAGTACCCTTAGTTTCATGCTAACTGACTCACTGGTAACACCCGGAGTCACAGAATGTTGAGAAGGGACCTCAGGTCATCTAGTCTAAACCTTAACTGATCTCAATTTTCCTGACAAGCTTTTAGTGAGGGGGATATCTGTTAATTCTTGAAGAAAACCCTCATTGTAATTTTGGATTTCTCATTTTTAGGTTAGTTGTAATCCTTCTCTCTCAGGTGCCTTTACAAACATAAGCATCAAGCTGTAAATAAATATTCAGATTTCTAGGAGCACTAATCGTAGAATCCATTAAATGCACTTTATATTTTTAATTGCCATGTAAGTTTGAAGCTCTTTTAATTTGACTTTCCACTTAGATTCAATTAAATTGAACAAACATTAAGTTTCTATTCTGTGTGAGGCACTATGGATACAAAGACAAAAGCAACAGCTTGAGGAACTTTCACTCTATTGATGGTGGTCGTGTGAGGACAGCATGTGCACAGATCCCCAAATAATTTTGGTGTGAGGGGAGTGTACTTTCAGAGAGGCCCTGGGGCAATTAAGCCAAGCTTTAATTTGGAGCCTAGAATTCTGAGAGAGACAGAAAGAGAGGAGAGAATATTCAAGCCCAAGAGACATCCTGCACAAAGGCAAGGAAGGCGGGGGAGTGTTTGCCACATATAAGTAACAGCAATACACCTAATCTAGTACTAGCGATAGTATTTATCTCACACAATTTTTTTTTAGCATTGCCATCATTTCGGGTAAACAAAGGAAACAGATTTTCTAATCTTAAAAATTAGGAAAACCAGATTATAGTATAGACAGACCAAAGGACACAGAAACTAATCTTTACAAGTGTAATATTTCAGTACAGTGAAATTGTTGAAGGTGTCATAGCAAGAAATATATAATGTATACAAATGCTATTCGTCTCTTTGGTAAATGGGAATTCACATTCTCACATAGCTGGAGAATATTTTAACTGCACTTAATAGATCCAAAAAGCACTTATTAGAGCAGAGTAGGTTGGGCATCTCAGCTGGTTTTCTTTGAACTCATGGCCTTTATAACAGATATTTTTCTGTGTGTTGTACAATTACAGGTTTTCCCTCCCCTGCTTTATAACGTTTGGTGTGAATGTAACTAAAATAAATTTAGGAGCTTCTGAATGCTTCAGGCAGCTCTTTCAACATATATCTTTAGGTCTTCGATGTATTTTAAAAAAACAAGTGTCTTGGTGCTGAATAGAGTGAATGAATACAAAGAAGTTTTGAAGGAACTCAGTCTGATTGAGATACAAAACAAATAGATGAAAAGTTAAAAAACAATGAAAGAAGTACATATATATGTTATGAAAAAAAACTATGAGTTCAGAGGAATAGCAGAATCAGAATGCTAGAACTAGAGATAACCTTAGATGTCATTCGGTATAGTGATTTTTTTTCTAGATGAACAAATTGAGGTTGTAAGTGGTACATAGTGGGAGATTATTCTGATTGCAAGAAGTCCTGAAAATGAGTTTTATTGATGTCTTTTGTTTTCACTCATATTTTTTTCACCCACTACCATGCCAACCAGATTGAAGGCTCTGACAAAGAACAATTAAGCAAAAACATCCATTACAGTTATCTGAGTAGGTATACAGTATTCTCCCTATTTGTCTCCGCCTCCCAGGAGGAGATATGTTTAGAATTTGACTTTAGTAATCTTTTAATTTACATTGTTAAAGTCATTGTGTATGTTACCCTATTTTGCAGTTTATCCATTCCTACAGATCTTTATGTATTTCCTCATATTTGTTGGTTTTTATTGCACAATAATATTCTACGACATCAATATATGGGAGTATTTTTGAAGCCATTTCCCAATCAATGTATACCTATTTGATTTCCATTTTAAAAATTGTGGACATGAATACTGTGGTAAATACATTATCATGGGGCAAACTGTTTTAAGAGTGATGAGCCTTCAGCTTTTGATAGCAGTGAGAATGGAAAGGAGGGGAAACGATCTAAAGTAACGTTATCTTTGAAGTTGCCACTGATGGCCTAGTTATCTTGAGCATAATTTTAAAATGAAACAAAATTCAAATGTAGTGAAAATAAGCTGTTGAAACAGTTTTGACCATTATATAAAATATATAAAAATGATATGTTCCAAGAAAATATATAATTCAAGCATTTTGATTTTCGCAGCTTCCTTCTATTGCTTTCTCAACTAATCATTAATTGTAAATTGGGCTGGATATAGTTTTTGCGTAACATTTAACCAGAGAACTTATATAAGAACTCTTGCTTGTCTTTGTGCTAGGAGTCTGTCTGTAATTAAAATTTTAAAATGATTGCTACTCAGCAGGTTTTAAATCATTTTCTCTAAAGATAAGGTTAGTGAAGACAAAACTTTTCCCTTCACCCTCTTCTGTAAGAAAAGCACTTGACAGCTAAAGGGGAGATAGAGGTTAGGGGTAAGAATGTGAGTTGGATGAAAAGGTGCTTTTCCTTTTGTGAAAGGGACAGAGGGATTCTGGTTGCCAG
>JAQQSZ010012237.1:0-12062 GCA_028646595.1 Phalanger gymnotis | reverse complement strand
CCCCCCCCATGTTAAATGTGTATAACAATAAATGCTGTTTTTGTCACAAAGGATATACACAAGGTGATTTTGTCTATGGGATGAAGTGCTCTGCCAACACAAATCCCAACCATTTTATCATTTAGAGCATAAGTCCTAGGGAGCTGCTTAAACCACCACTCCTTAGACTTCACTCCATTATCATCATGCCCCCTCCCCATCCCACCCCCAACACCAAGAAAAGTTCATCACCAGGAAACTCATCATCAAAGAGATTGCTTCAGCTTTGGTCCTCACACCTCATTGGAAGCCTCAGGAGTTTCTACCCTTCTGATTGGAGGGCAGAACAAAAAGCTCTTCCCCAAACCTCCATATAAAGAGGGGTCAGAAGTCCAGTGAACTCTTCATTTCCTATCAGCTATACTCTTTGGATTCCTCCCCATCATTATCATGCCCTCTGTGCTGTGTTTTACCTCCCCCCTTGCATGTTTCAGCTTCTTTTCATGTGTCGTGTTCCTCTGTTAGATTTTAAGCTTCTTGAGGGCAGAGACTATCTTTTCTTATCTTAATTGTATCCCTAGGGCTTAGCACAGTGCCTGGCACATAGTAGCCACTTGACAAATGCTTATTATATTGTATATGATGTGATGAGGATCAGAAAGCTAGTATCAGAAAGAGGATTTACACCTATACCTTCCAGACTCTAAGCCCCAATACTCTCTATGATACCAAGCTGCCTCTGGACTCTCACAGGATATGAGATTAAATAGAATTTGAATAAGACCTGAACAAGCACCACCCGAATGCCCTAAAATCATGACTTACCAAATAGTACTCCATTAGCCTGGAAGAGTTAACATGGTACCAATTCCTGAGATGCTTGAGTTACTATTCCTAGGGAGTAGCTGGGGAAAGCTGAGTCATTAATTATTTGTTATTCAGTTTCTGGTGGAGAAATAAAATGGTTGGCCAGAGGACACACAATGAGTCAGCAAAGAAACTATCAACAGGTCTTCTTGTACAGTTTTCTGCCAGAGCCAAGAGGCTGCAACTAGGATTGTGGTTGTTCGTGATACCTAGACCAGAACTATGGGAATACACCCTGCTTCCTGGTTACTACAAGCTTTCTTCCCCATCTGTGACCCAAATTTCTATTAATATCCTAACCACATCTGTAGACTTTCTGTCTGTGTTTGTGATCTTCCACAGAGACACAGGCTCTCTGATATTGCTTATAGCCCGAGGCTCCCTCCACCAAGCACAAGTATTTTTGCTGGAGGCAAGGAGGGGAAAGAAAGACCTGGGGTCCTGGAGAGTTGACAAGATGCAACAAATGCACATCTACTAGACATTTCTTTGTAAAATCTGTAATCCTTTCAAAGACAATGATCATTGTCTCTGAATCTATAAAGTTTATCTGGAATTCATGGACAGCCTCATTTCCACTAATGGGTAGAATGAGTATAAATAGACTCTCCTTGGGGTTTTGTTTCCTCTGATACAAATTTACAAGGAGATAATTAGAGATATTATTTAAACCCCATAGACCATAGCTGATAAAATGTAGATTTAGAACAAGAAGAGACCTTAGAGCTCATTCTGGAAAACTCCTTTATTTCTGTGTAAAAACAGTTTGAAGAAATACATAATCCTGGTGAGAATATATTCAGATTTCACTGCACACTTTGTAAAGTGATTCATTGGATTTCATTATAGTCACATGATTATCAGAAAATAGATTTACAGCCAGAAGAGAAGCTTAGAAATTGTCTGGTCCAATCAGAGAAGGCAAGAGAGGGCCACAGGGGTTCAAAGATTCTTCACTCAGGGTGTTTTCAAATACCTGGATGAGCATCTAGGATGAACAAATACCTTGGGTGAACATACAGGGTGTAGAGCAAGAGTGCCTGCTTTGGTATTGGGAAAATCATGGTTCAAGGCCTGCCTCTAAGGTTCAAGGCCTGCCTCTAACACACAGTGCTGGTCAAGTCACTTAACCTCTTCCTGTCCCCAAGTACTGACAGTTCTTGCTTTACATCAGTGGACCATTGTTCCCTTGGACCTCTGTATAAAGCTATTTTTATGTAACTTGAATTTGCCCCTACTTGCCACTCCACTTAGCCTGTATAACAAAAGCAAACACAAAATAATACCTTATGCAAGTCATAAAATGTACTAAAATGCAGACATGTTAAATACCGTATCATGATAGTAAACAATTATGAAATGAAAGGTAAAGTTAATGACAAAGTATGCACAGTACTGTACAATAAAATTAACAAAGGTGTGCAGTCTGCTGTACCTCCCTATCCACTGCACCTAGCCTTTATCACTGGGAGTTGCAGGAGTGACTTTGTTTAGGAAGCAGTTGAGAAATGTTTGGACAGTGGCTCTCTGTACTTCCTCATGTATCTGACACTAGTAGGCAATGTTATCCTCATCTAGTTTTTGAACTTTTAAAAATCCTGAAGTGTTTGGATCCATCTTTTCAATACAAGAAAAAAAATTCACTCAAACGATGAAATGCTTCTGCCACTTGTTTCATTGTGAACCTTTTTGGTTGGACCTCAAGTTCCAAAGCTTCCCTTTCTTCTGCTGTAATCCTTGCAGCCAGTGGCTCAAACAGATCCTCATTCAGATTCTTCTTTCAGAATTCTTTATATAAAGTTGAATTTGCATAATGTGAATTTTCATAAAGCAAGAATTGTCGGTAATTGTCTAAGATTATGTATCAGGTCAGTTGCCTATATGCAACACTGGGAAACAAATTCTAACCCTCTGTATGACGAGGTTAGTAGCCATTTACTGGTATCTAGGACTGTATGAGAAATTGAAAAAGTTGTTATGGTACAGGAGAGTTCAGATAAAGAGCAACAGATTACACAGATATATAGCTTTAAACAACCTTTATTGTTACTTGTTAAAAACGAGCTGGACAGCTATTAGTAGGACCTTTTTTCAGAATGCAGCCTCCGTGGCCAATGTAGGCAACAGCTAGTTGAAAAAAGGGTGGCAAAGGGAGGATTCCAATCATTCATCATTCACCATTCAAAGGCTCAGAGTCCCTAGGGCTCAAACTAACAGTTTTAGACTAAGAGCCACTGGGAGGCTGACCTGTTATCTAGACCAAGAAAGCAAAGATATTTTCTGAATTGCTTAATTAGGAGAGAGGAAGAAAAGGCAGGGAAGCAGAGAATTTTACCCTAATTGTGCTAGTCCAGAGAGAAGTTGATGCTTAGTCTCTTGAGTTTACTAGGTGTTAGCATGATAGGGAGTTAGGTGGTAGGGAGAAGGGTTTAAAAAGGAGAGCAACCTAGTGAAATATTTTCAGTCTCACAATTGTTCATCATTTACCCCAAACCCCAAACCCCCACGGTTACTGACCTTTGTTTTTCAAGGTCAATCAAACACTATTTAATGAGTACCTACAATGCGTTTCATAGTGCAAATGCAACCTGTGGGAGATACAGAAGAAACATAAGACATCTCCCTTGCTCTTAAAGAAATTTACAATCTTTCAATCTAGAAAGTTTTCTAATTGCCAAACACATATGAAACCATCAGACAACAATTAAGCATGAGAAGGATATTTGATTTGATTTCCTCGTTTTTTTAAGGTTAATGAAAGAATGTTAAAATGCTGCATCATTTTTCCCCTATGTAATACATTAAATTCACTTTAGAATCCTCCAACTTCTCAGACTCATTAGTTTACTTCCATAGTAAGCATTGTATAGAGTACTTGCAAAGCATGTACGTCTACACGGACATCACATTTCATTTGATCCTTACAAAGCTCAATAAAGTAGGTTCTACAAGCAGCACTGAGGCCATTTTGCAAATTAAAGAATTAAAGCCTTGAGAAGTTAAATTATATATGCAACTTCATTCTTGTCTTTGTATCCCTGTGTACTGGGAATCAAGATGGGCTCTTAGCATTTATTCAACCAAGTGCCCTTGAAGAGTTTGGCCTTTATTTCCTTGATTAAATTAGGAGTCCTCGATGACCTCTTTGCCTCAAAGGAAAGTCTAGTTTACATAGGTTTGAGTGACATGTTTGTGACATCAGAGGCCTTTAGGCCACGTGGATTTAAGTAGCATTTTTGTGATGATTTTAGGTCACGTGGGTGAGTTGCACATGTGACTCACCTTTGACCCTGAATAAGATATATAAACACAGAGAGCTGGCTTTCTCTTTTGGAGCTCTGAGCCGCAGCAGGAGTGGTGCATGACTCTAGGCCAGCTGTTGTTATGAGCTCCCTGGCTTCGATGTTGATGCTTCTCTGGTAACTGTGTCTTGTGCTTTTGTCAGACAGAAATCTGTCTGTTGGTTCATTTTTGTTTGCTCTGTTTGTATTTGCTCTTAAACTCAGGGTGCTGGCTTTTCCCCCTGAGCTGAGTGAATGATGTTTGTATGTTGGATTAAAGTAAGATTGTTGACTCTTTAACGTTGCTTTCCTTAGTAGAGCAGGTCAAAAGAAGCTGGGCTTGCAGCATTCTTTGTGCTGGTTGTTGTTGGTTTTACGCAGCCACAGTAGCTGCTAGCAGATTGTCGAAAAAAACCTGTTACCTAGCACAGTGTAGGTGCTCAATAAATGTTTATGGTCATATAGTGCTCCTAGGTTTCTCCTGACTTGAAATCTAGCATACCTTTCACTACTCCTCATAGTTAGGAATCTTGATTCTGCCACAAATAAGCTCTGTGACTTTGGGCAAGTTGCTGGTCCTAAATGAACTTGAAGATCCATCTCTGAAGTTCAAAGATATAGGATTTAAGACTTAGAAGGAATTCTTTCTGAAGGAATTAGAACAAAGAGAACTCTAATTGAGGTGTCTAACTCAGTTTCTTGGTGGACTATATCATTTCAGCAAATGCTAAGCCAGCTAGCTGCTAGGTTATCTCAGCAAGCATTGTTTAGACACTTGGTTTCTCAAACACTTCCTTGTAGATATCGTTGGAAATGTAGCAAGATGAAGCAGGATCCTATCCTACTTCTTTTCAGCAGCCTCCTTGCTTATTTTTGTCTATTTTTTTAAACACTTGTTTTATTTCCCAATGCTTTACCTTGGGCTATTTTTATTACCAAAATAATAATGATGATGATGGTGATAATTATGTTTATCGTGGTGATGATGGTAGCTCTGCTATCTAGGATGAAATTTTGAGGATCAGAAATAGTTTCACATTATTAATGCTGAGGTTTGGTCATTGTGAACATTCCACAAGTTTTATACATGCAAACACACACACCCACTTCAACAACACCCAACCATTAGCTTGGTTGTGGTTTTGAGAGTTAATAAAGCTTACCTAATAGGACAGGAGAGCGATATTGCCCAAAGTTACTATGTCCAATGACAGGTCTAATGTTTCAGGAGATAAAGGGAACTAGAGTTCTATACAATCGTACTAATCCAAAATAAGCAGATGCCAGGGATCTTTGAGTACACCAATCATGACAAGGCAAGTAAGTAATGATAGACACAGATAATGGCAAGATTTCTTGATGTTCAGTGTCTATAGAAATAGACATCACCACTCTAGCTCTTTCTCTTCCTATGTCTCTCACTCCAGTCCCTCACCCCACCTCTCTGAGAAAAACAAACTTACTTTGTGCAGATTATAACAATGGCACTTTAAGTTTTGCAAAACACCTTACGTGTATCATCTCATTTGATACTCATGATTGTGTAGAGAGAATTAGGTGAAGGGAAGAATAAGTTAGTTTCTTGATTAAAAAAAAAAATCTAAATACAAGTTGGAAAACTAATTTAAAAACTCAGTCCTTCCAATTGGACACCAAATGACAATTATACCCTTCTCAAGATCAGTATCATGTTTGTTTTCTTTATATCCCCCAAAGCATTTGGCGCCATGTTAGGTGCATAAGAGATTCCTGATACGTATTTGTTGATTGATGAATTAGAGTTCTTAAACTTCTCTACAGCTGTTAACGTGAACAGTATGACAAGGTCCACTGCAAAAACAAAATGCTACATGCATTCCTGTTATTAAAGCATGCTCTAGCCGGTTCATTATAAAATTGTCACGTTGAGTGAATTGTGGGCCTATGAATGATTCCTTTCTATTTACCTTTCTTGTAATGACATTGCACCAAAAGCCTATGTTCTGCTTGATTGATAATTATCCCCATCTCTTCTCTTCAGAGCCCTTTTCTTTATATTGTTCCCTAATTTATATCTCTGCGCTGTATTAAGCCTCCATATGCGTATTGCTGTATGCTAACTTCAATACATTCAACCTCAATTCCTTGATTCTACTAAGTCCCTAAAGTTATGCCTGCTTATCTGTATTTTTTGGATTGATTTCTCATACTTTGCCTCAGTTCCTTCTTCACTTTCATGCATAAATTTCAATTGGTGTTAAATTTTTCTTGCTAAGTTATTAATTAATAACTTGAATACTATTGGTCTCAGTACTGACTTTTTTTTTTAATGTCACTCTTCCCTATATTCAAGTAACGATGCTAATTCATTGCTTTTTTTTTGTCCACCAACTTAGTACTAAAAAACAGTCAGATCTCAGCATTCAGAATTCCTAATTTAAACATTTACTGTGACATTAACATGATGGTGAAATAGAATATCGGTTTCCTGAGGGCAGGTCATGTTTTTCATTCTGTCTTCACATCTTGCATGTAGCAGACTCTTCATAAACACTTCTTAGGCTGGAATTCATTAGGTTCCACTGTCCCCAGCTCTCTGATGCAGCCTCTAAAGCCCTAGAGGCCCTAACCCTGTTTGTCTTGATGAGTTAGCAGCGCTCTTAAATAGTCAAAAGGCAAGGAAACAAGTACTTATTAAGCACCTACTATTTTCCAGGAACTGTACTAAGGGCTTTACAAACATTATCTCATTTGATAGTCACAAGTGTTTGGATAAATGTTATTATCGTCCCCGTTTTACAATTGAGGAAACTAAAACAGATGAGATTAAAATGATTTATCCTTGGGCATATTGATGGAGTTTAGGCTCTGGGAGGCCCCTTGAAGTCTCCTTGAATCTTCCTACTTGATGAGATGTTTGCTTGAGACCATATGCCTTTCATTATGGCTAGGCCCAAATCTCTAGGTTACTCTTTACCTAGCCTAGCCCTCCATTGTCTGGCTGTTTTCCACCCTTGTTCCCACCCTTGATCCTACCAAAATATCTGTGCCCAAATTTGTTAGCTTTAAACTAGCCTAGCCCTACATTGTCTATTAACTCCAGGTAGCCTTCCACTACTTCCTACGCTTAATCCCATTCTCTTAGTTCCCAGTCTGACCTCACCCCAGTCCTATCAAGATCCTTCTTAGACTCCTCCTCAAGACTATCCTTAAACCCCGACTTCCATCACCCCAGGACCACCCGAGATCCCTCCCACAGTCTTTCTGTATATAAGTCTCATCCTGCCTCCATGAAGGTGCTCAGATGCAATTTAGCTTAGATTGAATCTAGCCCAGAAGACACCCTGCACAAACAATGAGATTTCTTAAGACTCTACCCATTATGGACAATCTTTAATAAACTTTGTTTTCCTTTAGCTGAAAGAAGGCTTAGGTTGAATTCATTCGAGCAGCACCCAGCATGTTGGTATTTTGGGGTTTCAAGCACCCCTAAAAATGTATGGTTCCTTAACCTCTTCATTTGGTTCCCTGAACTGACTCCCAGATAGAAGGAGTATCATATATTCATCAGTGGTATCATTCAGCCTTATTTTCTCTTTTAGTTCAACCCCTGTATCAAAGACTTGCATATATTTACATTCATTCCTGTCTCCATTCCCTTGTCACCCAAACTATGCATTTGTTAAGGTGGAAGGTGAACAGAGGAAACTAGTTAGTTGACTTTGACACAATGCACATTGATGAATTGGTGTTGACTATAATTCAACTTTCTTCACTTTTTATATGCTCACAAAAATTCTCCTCCTGACGATAGGTTCCTGTCACATCTAAGAAGGCCTTAGGCATGGACATTTTTTTTCTGTAAGGTTTTTATTAAAACCAAATTTAGGTAATTGCACATGCCTCATTATAATAACAACGATTATTATTAACATACAAGGAGTCAAACAATGTGCTAAAAAAAAACAGTAAAGCAAGAAGCCAAGAGGGCTGTGGGCCCCAAGTTTTACAGGAAATTTGTAAACAGGAAAGTCTTCCAGATATTTATTTATACCATTGTGGATGTTTTAATTGTTTTAGAAGTTCTTGCGTGCCTGTGTGTGTGTGTGTGTGTACACTAATATTCTCCATTCCCCTTTCCTTTATGACTTCCAGCAGAGAAATGCAGCCAGTTCTGTTGATCCTACTGAGCATGGTGGAGAGAATGTTAGATTAGGGATCCAGAGGGCTGGCTAGGCTCTAGCTCTGACTGGCACCTTGGGCTGCTTACTCCACTCTTTCTGTCCTCATCAAATAAGGCCCTCTGTACTTATTTGGTTCAGGGCTAAGCATTCAGGAAAGTGTTCCATCGAATGGTTCCTGCTCCCTACAAGACCTTGGTGTATATACTCTTATAGTGAGATAGTAACTGAACAAATAATAATAGAGTAGACAATAAATGAAGAAATGAGAAACATCTGTACTTACCAATCTACAATCAGCAAGCTTGCATTCTACTGGAGAACACAGAAAGTAAATAAAAGGTACATGCAAGATACAGGGAGAGCAGATAGAGGTTAGCAAGTATGCTAGGTTTGGATTTTATGCCCCTTAATTTCAGAAGGAAAAGCACCATGGCAGTGGATCGGGTGATAGCTAGCCTTGGAGTGAGGAACATTTAAGTTCGCGTCCCACCTAGGACACCTACTAGACAAGCAGCAATAGGCAAGTCACAACCTCTCATTGGCTCAGAGATTTCTCTAAGACTGTATGACGTGAGAAGAGTTGATGCACATCAGTGGAGGGAGTTTCTACACAGGGACTTCTCCACAACTGAACATTAATATCCAAAGTAGGGAGGGGAAAGAGTCTTGGAATTTTAGAGCTGGAAGAGATTTTAGGTATCCTCAATCATAGTCTAAGTTGGACTAGATGTCCTCTAAGGTACCTTCCAGCTCTGTGAAAATGCAATCTAAGTTGGGGGAGGGGGGCATTTTGCATATTTTCAATAAAGGTCTGATATCCAAGATATAGAAGGAAGAGATACAAAAACTTAAGGACATTATCAATCTAGTGGTAAAAGGATATAAAGAGGCACTTTTCAAAAAAAGAAAGCTAGTCATACCCATCGGTGAAGCTTGTACAGTGAATAGAAAGCTGGCCTCCTAAGCAGTAAATCCTGGATTAAAGTCTTGCTTCTTAGTCATACTGGCTAAGTGGCCCTGGGCAAGTCTCTTAAATGCTAGGTTCTATACACCAGAGTAAATACAAGTTGCTGAGTGACATTGGTAGAAAGTTCTTCACCCAGGAGTTCCCTATACCGAATTACAGTCAGTCCTTACACCAAAGCAGACCAGAAAACATCTTCTAATTTTCTCCTTTGCTTGTCTTTGATTCTTCTGAGATTTTTCTAGAAGCTTTTTTCAAAGATGAAACAGAAAAGCAACCCCCAACCCCCATCCCCATGCTGCCCTCTCCACTTTTTCTTTCCCCCTTCAATCTTTCTGAGAAAGACAATATTACACAGACAATGTGATAAATACAGGATCTTTGTAATATTACTTTGTTTCAAAGGGGAAAATATGATGTGAATTCTGCTGAACAGTTCTTTAGGTGTAGAAATTTAGACTATGGATTAGGGCAAAGATCAGAATAGGACTTTTCTATGAGGGCTGAACAGACAGAACACCAGGCTAGGGGTGCCAATGAAGAGAATCGAATGACAGCTGATGGAGCCAGCAATTGTGGGCCATCCAGGCGCCAAGGGCTACTGAAAGAAGGAAGGTCTCTCTTCCTCTCTCTCATGCCCTGATACCACTGCCAGTCCAGAAATGAAGGACCTTGCCCCAAAAGGGCCAGGAAATAAGGTCAAAAGCCAGTAGGGCAATGGTGGCCTTGGGCATCAGTGGACAGAAAAGGATATGTGAGGGAAAGAGCACTTATGTAGGGCAGCTACTTATGTAGGGCAGCTCATGGAGGACAAATTCTTTCATTATCTGATCACTTCTTAGACCTCTAGAGATGGAAAGTGCTTTAGAGGTCATTCTGGTTCAAACCTCTCGGAAAACCAAGGCCCAGAGAGACCAAGTGACCTGTCCGTTGTCATGAAACTAGTAGGTACAGACCTAAAATCCAGGTCACCCATTTGCAAGAAATATCAGCAGAAAATGAAAGAGGAATTCCCAGGGATTCCTGAATGTAGATTAAGTAAGCTCAGTATTTATGGGAGTCACAGAATTGTCTACATTCCCCTTGTATAGAATAGTAGGCCCAAAACCTATATAGGGTTTTTTTTTTTATTATTGTCATTTTATATGCCAATTATTTGTTTTAGCTGGAAAATACTTATTTACTAAAAGCATAAATTATATCTTTAGATAATTTCCAAATCTCATTATAGTTTTCATTTTCTTCTTTTCCAAATATAGAACTGCTAATAAGCAAAATAATGCCATTAAGCTTCTACTGTGTGCAATGTATTATGCTAACCATAGGGTGAAATGTAAAGACAAAAAGATATGATCTCTTCACTGAAGGAATTTATAATGTATAAGTTTGTGACTGATAAGTTTTAACTGCTTTTATTTCTCTTACTCATTGATTGGTAGACATTCAGAAAAAGGCTAAAAATGGAAGTGGCTAAAGAAAAGAGGTAGAAAGACAAGGGCAAGGGGAGACTGGATGAACTACATATTAGAAAATTAATCCATGAGAGAAGGCAATTATTGACCTTCAAAAATTATTACTACTCCCACAGTCAAAAAGATCTGAGTTCAAATCCAGTCTTCCACACTTGCTAGCTGTGTGACCATGGCCATGATGGGGTATAGTCTCTGGGAGTCCCCTTGAACCCACCTTGAATCTTCCTACTTGATCTGGTTTTTCATGCCCAAATAAACTAGCCTAGACCTCCACTGTCTGATTACCTCCAGATTGCCTCCAGATGCTTCCCACCCTTGATCCTATCAAAATATCTATACCCAAATCTGTTACCCTAGCCCTCCATTGTCTGTCATCTCCTATTTCCCTCCCTTAATCCCATTCCTGGAGTCTAACATCACCCCAGTCCCCCCCCCACCCCCAGTCATCCCAGTTCCATCAAGATCCTCCCTAAACCCCTCCTCCCATCATCCCAGAACCACCTCTAGATCCTGCCCACAATCTTTCTTTATATAAGATCCATCTTGCCTCTATGAAGGGGGTCAGATTCAATCTACTTCGGATTCAATCTGGCCCACTTGTCAAGCATCACAAATGCTTATCCTCTTTAGACTCTACCCAATATGGCAAATCTTTAATAAACTTGGTTCTTCTTTGGCTGTAAGAAGGCTTGGGTCAAATTCACTTGACAGGACACAGCATTTGGTATTTTTGGGGGGTCCTGAGCACCCCTAGACCCCTAAAAACCTCAACAGACAGATCACTTAACCACAATCTACCTCCATGTCCTCAAATACAAAATGGGAATAATAATAGCATTTATCTGCCAGCTCTGTCATGAGGATCAAATGAGATTTTACTTGTTCAGGGCTTAGCACAGTGCCTGGCACACAGTAGGTGTTTAATAAAGGCTTGCTTCATCCTAGCAGAAAAAACACTAGACAGAGTTTAAAGAACTGAATTCAGGTCATAGAATAACAAATTTAGCCCCAGAAGATAATTCAAAGTTCATCTAATCAACTCTTTCACTTTGTAGATAAGGGAAATGAGATTCAGAGGGAATAAGTGACTTAATCAAGGTTACATAGGTAGTAAGAAACAAAGTGAAAGGAGGGGCTGGGGCCTAGTATACCTCGGCTATAGAGAGGACATTACAGCACAATACATGTGAGTAGAATTGGTTACTTGGGGCTTTTGGATTGGGAGGAAGATTCTGGGACCCAGGTCACCTGTTTTACAGGAGGGGAGCTAGAGAGCCAGGATACCCAGGTTATAGAAAGTGTGCTGGGACTCAGAATGACTGGGTTGTGGAAGAAG
>JAQQSZ010012236.1:0-12062 GCA_028646595.1 Phalanger gymnotis | reverse complement strand
CAAGGCAAATATGGATTTTCAATAAAATAAAGGACTTTCAAGCTTTCTCAGTGAAAAGACCAGAGCTGAATAGAAAATTTGACTTTCAAACACAAGAATCAAGAAAAGCATGAAAAGGTAAACAAGAAAGAGCAATCATAAGGAACTTGCTAAAGTTGAACTGTTTTGTTTACATTCCTAAATGGAAAGATGATGTGTGTAATTCATGAGACCTTTCTCAGTATTAGGGTAGTTGAATGGAATATACATATATACATATATATAGACAGAGGGCACAGGGTGAGTTCAATATGAAGGGATGATATCTAAAAAAATACAATATAATTAAGGGATAAGAGAGGACTATATTGAGAGAGGGAGAGATAGAATGGGTAAATTATCTCACATAAAAGTGGCAAGAAAAAGCAGTTTACTGGAATGGAAGAGGAGACAGGTGAGGGGGAATTGTGAGTGAATCTTGCTGTCATCAGATTTGACTTGAGGAGGGAATAAAATACACACTCAGTTGGGTATCTTACCCCACATGAAAGCAGGGGGAAAGGGATAAGAAAGGGGGGATGATAGAGGGTAGGGCAGATAGGGGGGAAGAAGTAACCAAAAGCAAAGGCCGTTAAAAAGGGACAGGGTCAAGGGAGAAAACTGAATAAAAAAGGACAGGTTAGGATGGAGAGAAATATAGTTACTCTTAAACAACATGACTGTTTATGGGAGTGTTTTGCATAATGATAAATGTGTGGCCTATGTTGAATTGCTTGACTTTTTAGGGAGAGTGAGTAGGGAGGGAAGAGGGGAGAGAATTTGGAACTCCAAGTTTTAAAAGCAGATGCTAAAAAAACAAAGTTGGTTTTGCATGCAGCTGGGAAACAAGATATACAGGCAATGGGGCATAGAAATCTATCTTGCCCTACAAGAAAGTAAGGGGAAAGGGGGTGGGGGAAGGGGGAGAGGGTTGACAGAAGGAAATGGGGCAATGGGGCAATCAGAATATATACCATCTTGGAGTGGGGGGAGAGTAGAAATGGGGAGAAAATTTGTAACTCAAAATCTTGTGGAAATCAATGCTGAAAACTAAAAAATATTAAATAATAAAGCATGGAATTAAAAAAAAACAATCAAAAACAAACAAAAACAAAAAAGTAGTATTCCATTACATTCATATACAACAACTCATTCAGCCATCCCCCAACTGATGGGCATCCTCTCAATTTCCAATTCTTTGCCATCAAAGAAAGAGCTGCTATAAATATTTTTGTACATGTGGGTCCTTTACCACATCTTCTCCAGCATTTATAATTTTCCCGTTTTGTCATGTTAGCCAATTTGACGGTAGTGATGTGGTAGGTAGATGATTCTAATTGTAAGGAAGCTTTTCCTTACCACTTCTACCCAGTCATTCCTTTTTCTGCCATTTGTAGCCAAACAAAACCAGTCAAATTCCTCTTTTATGCCCTATCAAGTAGTTGAAAACTGTTACTAAGACCTTCTCCTTCCCAAATTGTCTCTTCTACATTTAAATATCCCTTATTCCTTTAAATAATCCTCTCATGTTGTAGATTTGGGTTCTTCACCATCCTGGTTACCTCCACCCAGATGTACTCTTTCCTAAAACGTGATGCCTATAGCTGAACACTAGACTCTAGAAGTTGTCCAACTAGGATGGGATTATCACATCCTTTGTTCTATCTCTATTTCTCTATGGTTTAAGATCACATTCCCCACAAAAGTCCTCCTGCAATGTCTCATCATGGAAATAACCGTGGTTTCTTGAAGGCTTTGCCTGTAGAACACTGGTACTTGCAAGTCTGACAAATTTGCAAAAGCTTTAAGCATGGTCTCGGTGATGGATTTTATGTCTGTCTTCCAAGGACAAGCTTAACTTAATCTACAGAGGTTCATTACTGTTCGGGGCCACAACCCCAGGGAGGTGCTCGGGCTCAGGTATATGGGGGCCGGAAGGGAAGGGAGAGGGGTGGAGCCTAAACGTATGGAGTATAAAGGACAACAGGTTGTAAGCAATAGGGGGGATTAGTGGGGATTAGTGGGGATTAGTGCAGATTAGTGCGCACCTTGGTGTTCTCTGCCTTGTCTGTTTGATCCCACTTCCCCAGTAACCACTCTGAGAGGGAAGTAGGGCCGCCGAAGACCCGAGGACCGGTTGCTCTCCTTGGCCAAGGAAGTATGGTAGGGTAGGGCTGTGATCCAAGCGAAGGCTCGGGGAGGGCAGGGCTAGCTCCCTCTCCCCGAGCACATTACTAGTTAGATCGTGATTAATTTCTTGGCAGTAATAACTCTTAAAGATCATATATGTGGCTGTGAAATTACAATCAATGTTGGTCAAAGAAATACCCACAGTGACTAAATCTAGGATCCTTGAATTATTGTAATAGGCTCACATTAGCTATTTTGGCTCTTGTGTCATACTGCAGACGCATCAAGTTTGCAGTCCACTTACCCCCCTAGGTTACTATCACACAAACTGCTGTCTTCCCCAATCTTATGCAATAGATATTTTTGAATCCAAGTGATTTCTGAATTACTTTTTGACAACCCACTCACTTCCCCCATACAAGAGTTAGCAAAGGTCCCTATCTAAGGAGGGAAAATTATTTCTACCTATTATTTATAATCCATCCACCTAAAATAATCACTTCATCACAGAGACCTTTATTGAAGCATCAATCTTTAATAAGCAAAATCCCTGCTTTTATCCAGTTTATCAAGTGGACAAATCCTTTAAGATAAATGTTTAACTAGAGAGGGGGAATATAGAGAAATTCAAGGTTTGTGCATTTCTTGAGAACTGAGAATTCTTTATGAATGATCCGATTAGTAGAGGTAAGACCCTCTTTTATAGAATTTAGGTTAGTTTATTGGGGTATTTCAACCTATGGGTTCTCAAACCTTGAGGATAAACTTTGGTGTGTCACCTCAATTCAATTCAACTTAGTCAAGATAACAAGCATTTTTATTAATCTCCTACTATGTACCAGGTGCTGTGCCTTATAAGCACTGGGAATACAAAGAAACAAAACTAAAACCCACTCCATGCTCTCAGGGCATTCACAATATAAATTTGGGATACAACATTCAAACAATTATGTATAGAAAAGATATATGCAGGTTAAAGTGTTGATGATCTCAAAGGAAAGGCACTGGCATTAAGGAAAATTGAAAAAGTTTCTAATAGAAGATGGGATTTTAACAACACTTGAAGGAAGCCGGGGAAGTCAAGAGGTTGGAATGAGGAGGGCAAGAATTCCAGCATGGGGATAGTGAAATTAGGGAGTATATGAGGAAGAGTAAAAAGTTGGAGTCACTGGGTCACATAGTACAAGGAGGAAAATAAAGTGTAAGAAGACTGAAAAGGTACAAATGGGCTAGGTTATGTTGTTGTTCATTAAATTTCAGTCATGTCTGACTCTTCATGAGACCATTTGGAGTTTTCTTGGTGGATGCTGGAATGCTTTGCCATTTCCTTCTCCAGCTCATTTTACAGATAAGGAAACTGAGGCAAACAAGGTTAAGTGACTTACTCAGAGTCACAAAGCTAGTAAGTGTCTAAGGCCAGATTTGAAATCATGAAGATGAGTCTTCTTCCTGATTTCAAGCCCAGTGCTCTATCCATTACACCACCTAGCTGGTCGTGCAATGGCTTTAAGCAATAGAGGATTTTAAATTTGGTCCTGGATATAATAGAGAGCCACCAGTATTTTTTGAATAGTAGGGGAGGGTGACAGGGTCAGACCTATGTTTTAGAAAGATCACTTTGTTGGCTGAGTGGAGGATGGACTGGATTGGGAAAAGATCCAAGGCAGAGTGATCAGGAAGAAGGCTATTGCCAGGCATGAGGGGGGTAGGGACTGTACTAGGGGAGTAACAGTGTCAGAAGAGAAAAGGACATATAAATCAGATGTGTTATGAAGACAGCACCAACAGGACTTGGGTAGGGGAGATTGTGTGAAAGAGACATAAAAAGAGGGAGACACAGAAACACAGAGACTTATAGAGAATAGACTGAGAGACAGAGACAAAGAGATGAGAGAGAAGGAGAGAAAGAGGGAAAAGGGGAGAGAGAGAGCGAAAGAGAGAGAGAGAGAGAGAGAGAGAGAGAGAGAGAGAGAGAGAGAGAGAGAGATGGAGGGCTTAGGAGAAAAGATAATATATAAAATCTGGACACATTGAGTTTTTATTTTATTTTTAATTTATAGAATAAAGCAAGCATTTCCATAACATAGTGCAATAAAAAATATGATTGCACATGACACTGCAAATCTGCTGTGCAAAACTTGCTATACCTTTCAAATATACAACAAAATTATCATGCAAATTTCCTTTTTATGTTTTAAATGTTTATGGAAGATTCAATTTGAGATGACAAATAGGCAGTTGGAGACGTGAGACTGGAAATTAGGTCAGAAGATAGGTTAGTACTGGACAAGTAGCTCTAAAATTCATCAGCATAGAGAAAATAATAATTGAATCTATGGGAGCTGATGAGACCATTAAATGCAATAGTATAGAGGGAGAAGACAAGAGGGCCCAGGACAGAGTCATGGTTAGTGAGCATGACCTAGGTTAAGTCTCGCAAAAGAGAGTGAGGAGAGGTCAGACAAGTAGGAGGAGAACCAGGAGAGAGTAGTGTTGTGCAAATCAAGAGAGAAGAAAGTATCAAGAAGAATATGATAGACAATATCAAAGGCTAGAAAGAGGTCAAGAAAGATGAAGATTGAGAAAAGGCCATTAGCTTTGGCAATTAAGAGACCATTGTTGTTGTTTGTCCTTCTTTCTCAAAGAGGACCATGACATCAGGGAAGTGATGCCATGACATGACATGCAAGTGAATTGGATTAAAGTGAGGGAGGGCTGTGCAAAGTCACCAGCCTCACTTTCTCCTCCAGAGCCATGAGAATTCAGTAGCAAGTTATAGATCAGCGCAACTAGAGATGGCCCTGGATGTAGTGGAAGACCTAGGCCTTTTTTAGCTAAGATTTTTAACAGGTCTAAGTTTGACTGAGGCAACATCCAATCAGTGATGAAGGGTAGGTAAGAAATGAGGCAGAGAATGGCCTCTTATATCTAGTTAAAAAAAAGATTTCTCCTCATAGAAGGAAGGTGGACTCTGGCAGCTGTGGCTTATAAACAGCTCTATCACATGAAAAGACTATTGACAACTTTAGAGAAAGAAGTTGCAGTTGAGTGATAAATTCAGAAGTCAGACTGCAGCAAATTAAAGAGAGGTGAGAGGAAAGGAAGTGGAAGCATTGATTGTAGATAATGTCAAGGAATTTAGCCAGAGAAGGAAGGAGAGATAGAGGAATGGACCATAGGGGATGAATAGATGTAGTGAGTGGTTTTGAACGAGAAAGGAGATATAAGCCTGTTTATACACGGTAGGGAATGGCCAGTAGTCAGGAAGAGATTGAAAATAAGTGAAAGGGTAGGGATAACAGAAGAAGCAATCTCCTGGAGAAGATGGAATGGGACCACATGTGCATATAGGCGACTTCTTGTCAAGGAGAATGGCCACCTCTCCATGTGAAATAAAGGTGAAGGGGGACACAATGGCAGAAGGCAACTATATGATGTGAAATGAAGACCTAGGGAAAAGAGGAAGGTCTCTACGACTGATCTCATTTTTTTGCAATGAAATATAACGCCATGTTCTCAGGTGAGATGTTTAGAGGATAGGGAGCTGTGACAGATCTGAAGAGGGATGAAGTAGTTTGGGAGCCACAGTGGTAAACAAGATAGTGAATTAATTTCATTAAGTGCCTAATACATGAAGAGCTTTATAGTAGGAGATATAGAAAATAATTCAAATGAAAGGAAATGAGAAGTAATGAAAAGATCTCTGGGTTTAGAGATAGGAGACCTGGATTCAAGCTCTAGCTCTCCTGCTTACTGCTATATCTGTGTGATGTGGGGCAAGTCACTTACCCCATAGTGGATCTACAGTTCCTCATGTCTAAAAAGAGATCATCTGACTCCTAAAGTTTTGTTTTATTTCCTACCCGTGAGCATTACAAAGTGCTTTCTTCAGGACAGCCCTGTGAGGTAGGTAGCAGACATACTATATTCCCATTTTCCAGATAAGGAAACTGGTTCAAAAATGATGTAATTTTCCTGACATCACTATTAAGTGTTAGAACTAAGAACTGAACCCCAGGTCTCTGACCCCCAATTTAGAGCTCTTTTTCATACTGTGTTGCCTCTTGACAGCCAGGGAGCAAACACAGTAGAAGAAAGAAAAAAGAGAGAACCCATAACCTCTTTTTCCCCCAAACCTTCCACTTAGAGGTCAGTGCATTGATATCATTTGCTGATACTCTCAGGCAGCATCAACCCCATCTGCTGCATGTCGGACTTGACTTGGTTGTTGTTCAGTTGCGTCTAAATCCTTGTGACTCCATTTGGGCTTTTATTTTTTCAATTATTTTAACATTTTTATTTAAAGTTTTGAGTTCTGAATTCTATCCTTCCTTCCCCTTACCCCTCCCCTCCCTGAGATGGTAAGCAATCAGATGGAGGTTATACATGTGCAATTATGTAAAAAAATGTTCATATTAATCATTTTGTACAAGAAGATTTGAACAAAACAAAAAATGAAATAAAGTAAAAAATAGCATGCTTCAGTCTGTATTCAAACAATATCAGTTCTTTCTCTGGAAGCAGATAGTATGCTTCATCATTAGTCCTTTGGGATTGTCTTGGATAAATTGTATTGCTGAGAATAGTTAGGTCATTTACAATTCTTCATCAAACAATATTGCTGTTACTGTATACAACGTTCTCCTGGTTCTGTTCACTTCACAATGCATCAGTTCATGCAAGTCTTTCCAGGTTTTTCTGAAATCATCCTGATTGTCGTTTCTTACAGCACAATAATATCCCATTATAATCATATACCACAGCCTTTTTAGCCATTCCCCAATTGATGGACATCCTTTCAATCCCCAGCTTTTAGACAACACAAAAGAGCTGCTATAAATATTTTTGTACAAATAGGTCCTTTTCCATTTTTTGGATGTCTTTGGGATATAGACCTAACAATGGTATTACTGGATCAAAGGGTACACATTGTTTTATAGCCCTTTGGGCACAGTTCATTTGGGGTTTTCTTGACAAAGATACTGGAGTGGTTTGCCATGCTCTTCTCCAACTCATTGTATAGATGAAGAAACTGAGGGAAACAGACTTAAGTAACTTACAGCTAGTAAGTGTCTGAGGTTGGATTTGACTCAGGTCTTTCTGACTCCAGGACCAATACTCTTATCTGCTGTGACACTAATTGCTCTTCAGGTTTGACTAGCAAAGCCCAATGAAACAAACCCCACATGCTGGCTCAGCTACCACATGCTGGCTCAGCTACAAAAGACTTTCTTCCCTTGGCAGCAGGGAAAATCATTCATCAGCTAATCAATAGCAGCTGGCAGGGCACATGGGTGGTCCTCCAGGCAGAGAGCATTTGGCCGAATTAATCAACACCACCCTTTCACTAACGATATGTGGCATTTGCCCTTGACCATGTCTAGAAAGGATTCCTCTTCTTTTCTATTTAGTTATTTCTGCCTTGAAGATATTCTTCTATATTCCCAGCCTAGAGTTCTTATATCTTTTTTTCCACTTTGGGCCGGTGAGCTCTGGAAAATCCCTTTTTCTCCAACCTTCTCCCTATCCCATTCACTCTATTGGCCTTTTGCACTTGAAGAATCTTGTGCTGTGGATGAACTCTAAATGTATCTCCCTTGGGAGCCTCCTAAAGGTTACCTCACTTACCTCAGTTCTCTCAATATCTGACCTGCAATTTTTTTTGCAAGTCTTATCTTTCCAAAACAAGATGCTCACATCAAGGTAGAGTGATGTGACCAAGAGAAGGACAAATAGTGGAGTATTGAGCCTAACACCAGAAGGATCATTGTCAACACAAACACTTTATTATGATTTTACTTTTAAATAAAATTTTTCATCCTACTCTTTTCTCTGCCTTATGGATGAAAAAATATATGTCAATTGATGCAACTTGGTTCTTCAAGGTTTTCTTAAATTTTAGTCCTTCTAGTTCAGCCTAGCCAAGAGACTTGTCTTTTAGACTCAGCTTGGCCATGCTGTGTGCCCTTAGGTAAGTCACTTAAGTTTTCTAATCTCTGATTCCTCACTGGTAAAAATGAAACTACTAACTTCTCCTTTTCATACCCGTTTCACAGGGGTGTATTATGAGAATGAAATGTGTTGGGAAAGTGTTTATGAGATGTGAGAAAATAATTCAAATTGAAACTACTAATAATAACTCTGATTCATTTTATCACTACGTATAATGTTGTTTTCCCTTTATACACGGTTACATAATCCCATTCATATCATATCTTTATTATGTGTATTCCTATCATATAGCAGGCATCATAAACTTTCCATGATCAATATAAAAATGCCATCCTATTTATAATATTAGTGTGGTATAGTTGATAGTGATGGATTTGGAATCAGGATGACCTTGATTCAAATGTCAGCTCTGTCACTTACTAGCTATACTATATACATAGCAAATCATTGAACCGCTAAGTCTTTTTCACATTGGTAAAATAAGCATAAGAAAATCCTGGAGGAAAAAAAATGCTTTCCACCAAAACAGATTGGCACCTTTTCTGTGATTTATAGTCTTAGAGTCGCCTGGAATGATTGGATAAATGATCGAATGAATAAATATTTTTAAGCTCTTACTTTGTGCCAGGGACCATATTATATGCTGGGGGTACCAAAACAAGCACACAGGAGAGGAAGCTATAGTTTAGCTAAGGATGGGGGCAGTATATTTATTGAGGCATGATTTGCAAAAAGCCAGAAGGTAGCCTGGTTCCTGACAAGATAAGGTCTGAGAGCCCAGGGGCCCCGGAGGCAAAGCCTGAGTACCATTGGTGGGAGGAGGAAGAGGGCCATAGTACAGTTGGCATGATCTAGAAATGACCCAGAATTACTTAGATCAGAGGTAACCAATGTACAGCTTGCATGAAGTCTATCCAGTCCTGAGTGCAGCACAAATCACATTAAAATAGAATTGGGGAATATTTAACAAAATAAATAAAAATACATGAAACATAGATAATATTAACAAATGATTTTCTAAGTTAATTTTTATTTAATTTAGTGACTCGTGTTTCTATTTGAGCCTAGTACACCAAGGTCTTAAGGGACTTGTCCAAGGTGACATGTAGGCAGTATGTGTTAGAGGCAAGACTTAGATTCAGGTCTCCCTGGATCCCAGGTCAGATTTCTATTCCATCAAAGTGCCTCTAATTCCTACCTGCCTCACAGGGTTATTGTGAGGCTCAAATGACATAATGTATTTAGAGTGTTCTGCAAAGTTTTAAGCATTATATAACTAATGTATCAACTAATACTAGACTCTAAGACGTCAAAATAACCATGGGGGAATTTTTGTAATATCAGCCACAGCAGCAGAATTAAGAGGTGTGACTATAGTAATGATATTGGTTTTATTAGAAATCTTTCAGGATTTAGACATCTAAATGAGTGCTATCATCTTCAAAATGGCACCCAAAGGTGGTGGTACACTTATTCCAATGATGGTGTTTCTGCAAAGCATTTTGGTCAAGGTCTCCTGCTTTAGAGAGCCTTTGGGTCTTAAAGAACATTCTTTATAGCGTCCTCAACAGGAACAAATGTTTGTACCTGAGGGTGAATCTGATTTTTGAAAAGAGTCAAAACTTATTTGGCTTCAAGTCTGGCTAATGCTTTGTGTGAGCATGCTCATTAATACCATTTGAGGTTTAAAAGAAGAAATACTCCTCTTGCTTTCCTGACTGCAATTGAGGGAAGATACACTGTATGCCTCTGGGCTGTGAGAGGCCTTGGGCCTTAATCTCCCTACCTGTGCCCACATATTACTGTGAATATTAAGCTTCTCTTCCCAAGCTTTTTGCATTTATTTTCTCCTGATCTTAGATAAAGGAGTGCCAAACTAGGCTATGACTTTGTGAGCTTGGAAAGGTTAGGAGAGAGAGCCACCAGAGGTCTGGAAGTTAGAATCCATGCTGGATTTTTGCAAATGGCTAAGCTTGGTGAGGAGTTTGTCAGAAGCTAAGCTTGATGAGATGCCAATGCAGCCTTAAGGAAGATCCTGCTTGACCCAGCATAGAAGTGAATCAAAGGCAGCTGAGAAGGAGGACAATGACTCATCCATTGGCTGCATTACCTTCAGAAGTAAATTCAATGGGGACAAATGCTATGCAGAAACTGCTTTAAGTTTAAATCCACTTTCCCTAGGAATCAAGGATATATATAGGAAAGAGTATGCTCCTGAATGCTGAGGAGAAATGTTTGTGATTCTATTCCTGATAAAAGTTCTCAGTAAATATCTAAGCTAAAATTATAAATCAAATGGCAAATAACAACACTTTCACAAATAAACCAGAGGTGTGACAAGAAAGAAATGCCTGAACTTTACAAATTGGATCTAAAGGCAATTCCAAAGTACTATCCCTACAAATGTTTGAGCATTTGGAAACATCATTTGAATAAGTGCCGGGACTCTCAATAGGACCATTGTTCTGTTTTGGGCACCATTCTTGGAGGGATGCTGAAGAGCTGGAGTTGCTAGAGGAGGGTAATCGGTATGGCAGGAAATCATTCCATGAGGGCTTGTTGAAAAAACCGGGAAAGGTGTGGTACTGGACATGATGGTCATCTTCAAATACTTGAAATACTGTCAGGTAGAAAAAGATTATGCATCTGATAGAACAGAACTGGTTCAAATGAAAAGGTTGTAAGACTACAGATGGGAAAATACACACCACTTGGGCTGCATGGAAGTTGAATGTAGTAGTGACTGGTAACTTCAGTTTTCACTGTGTCTTCTAGAGTTCTCTCTGCTAAATGAAGAGCCTGAGAAATTAATGATTTCCTTTGAAAATGACTTCATTTCTCACTAAGTCGATGAAGCAACAAGAAAAACTTCCTTTTTTGGACCTGGTTCTGACTAATAGAGAAACTGATTCATTAAGTGAAAAGGAAGGAACTTTTAGAGGTTGTTAGGGGCAGGCCTAATGCCAGTACCCTGTTCAGTTTCAACTTGGAGATGAAATGAGACTCTAGCAAGTCACTGAGAAGTTAAGGAAAGGTTTACTTTGCCTTAACACAGCAAAGATATTCAACAAAGATACAATGGCACTCAGCTTTTCTAGAGGCCCCATGCCCTGCCCTTGGCTCCATATAGGAGACCTTGTCTGGGCATCAGAGCAGGGTAACTCAGGTCATCTTCAGACATCCACCAAGTCAGAGGGAATATTGAATCCATCCGGGTAGGAATTTTTTATGTCCTTAGGTGACTAGGAGGCTGCATCAAGGGTGGCAGGGGTCCATCAGGTCTCAGAGATAGTTTTGCTCCTCTCTAAGGAAAACTAATCCCCTTTTTTCAGGAAACAGAGAACTCTGGTGCTAGCTCAAAATCAGAAACCACATCATGATAGCAAGGAGGAGGCTTTCAGGAAGGGTCAGACTTATGGAGTCTGGATTTCAAAGAGTTCAGAGAAAAGATAGATAGGATCTCATGGTCTGAAATTCTTTTTTTATTATTTAATATATTTAGTTTTCAACGTTGATTTTCACAGGAGTTTGAATTACAAATTTTCTCCCCATTTCTACCCTCCCCTCCAATCCAAGATGGCTTATTTTCTGGTTGTCCTGTTCCCCAGTCAGCCCTACCTTCTGTCACCCCACTCCCCTTCCATCCCCTTTTCCCTTTCTTTCTTGTAGGGCAAGATAAATTTCTATGCCCCATTGCCTGTGTATCTTATTTTCTAGTTGCATGTAAAAACTTTTTGTTTTCGTTTTTGAACATCTATTTTTTAAAACTTTGAGTTCCAAAATCTCTCCTCTATTCCCTTCCCACCCACTCTTCCTAAGAAGTCAAGCAATTCAACATGGGCCACATGCATATCATTATGTATAACCCTTCCACAACACTCATACTATACTTACTATATTTTGGTTCTTCCTAACCTATCCCCCTTTATTGAATTTTCTCCCTTGACCCTGTCCCTTTTCAA
>JAQQSZ010012235.1:0-12063 GCA_028646595.1 Phalanger gymnotis | reverse complement strand
GTCCAACTCTCCATGACCCCATTTGGGGTTGTCTTGACAAAGGTACTGGAGGGGTTTGCCATTTCCTTCTCCAGCTCATTTTACAGATGAGGAATTGAGGCAAACAGGGTAAAGTGACTTACCCAGGGTCACACAGCTAGTAAGTGTCTGAGGTCAGATTTGAACTCAGGTCTTCCTGACTCTAGGCCCAGTGCTCTACCCACTGTGTCACCTAGCTGCCCTAAAGTGGACCTCAGGGATCATCTAGTCCCAAACTCTATTTTTACAGAAAAAGATACTGAGGCCCAGTAGAGTGAGTGACTTTCTCAGGATCATGCAGAGCCAAAATTCAAAATCAGGCCTTCCATCAATACGGCACAATGGAAAGAGATCTGAGTCTGTCTTTGAATCCCAGTTCATTTGCCTATTTTTCTATTTAACTGCAAGTAAATCTCCTAGCTTCTCTGGGCTTCAGCTTCCTCATCTATAAAAAGAGGGAGTTGATTCAGATGACCTTTACAGTACTTTCTTCCTCCAAATAGACGTGTAAGAGGGATCTGGCGTGTTCTCAGAGGGCGACTGATGCCACTCACCACATGAAGACGGTAGGGCGCCTGCTGCTAGCAAAGTATGACGTGTAAAGAAGGACTTGAGAGAGATGGGAGCATGCAGAGACATTCTGTGACTCATTCCAGTCTTCCCAAAACACTGTTGGGAGAAGCCTTCTCAACTGGCCACATGGCCAGATCCCTGGGTGGTGCCTTCCAGAACCACTAAACTTCTTTCCTCTTCAGTTACTCTCTCTTAGTTGGGTCCTTTGTTGATGGTGTCCAGTGAGAGACAATATTGTAAGGGGAGAGGCACTGAGGCTGACATGTGGCTCCATGAAACACAACTCTGTCCTTGGCCTTTGAGATTTTCTTTTCTGTACTAAGTGGAAGGATTAGAAACTCTGCTCTTGTAAGGTTTTGAAAGGTCAGGAGAGCAAGCCTCTGGGCATTTTGTCATCTGGGTTTTGCAACCAGCTTAGCTTTGGTGCCCCAAGTAGCAAGGAATGACCTTTGGGACCCAGCCCAGCCTATCTCAGAGGAGTACTCATCTGGCAGTTGTTTGGGGCTGGGCTTAACTCAGGCCAGGCACCTGCTAGTTTAGGTTGGATGTGGAACAAAACGAGGTCCTCATAAGTCATTCAACAGCTAACAAAAATAGATTTACTTAGCCATTGAAGGAGAAGAAAACTCAACAAGGCTAGGTGTTACTTGACCTACCAATCAAACTTAGAGCTCCTCTTGGATACTTTATACTCAGTTAGTCAACAACCATTTATTAAGCACCTACTGCATTCCAGGTACCATGCTAAAGGCTAAGATTACAAAGGCAGGAGACAAACACATATGCACAAAAAAAGGATAATTAGAGACAAATCACCAGATGGAAACCATGAAAGGGGATGGAAAAAGGCTTCTCGTAGAAGGTGGGATTTTAGCTAGGACTTCAAGAAAGCCAAGAGATGACGATGAGGAGGGAGGGGAATAGTCTGAGTGCTCAGGACCTTGACTCAACCCAGTCTCAAAAAATGTCTCAATACCTTTTAAGGGAAAACCAGCCTCATTTGCATGGGAGGAGGGGTTATTGCTCCTGCCACAGTGGTCATGCCACATCAAAATGTGAACTTGGTGGGACCGATGTTATTTAGAAACTGTACTAAGAATAAGCCTTCTCTCTCAAGCAATGGAGGTGGGATGGCGAGGATGTGCCCCAAAGATGTTGAGGGAGGGCTATTTGTGTTTTTGCTCATACAATATCCATAATATATATATATATATATATATATATATATATATATACTTTTGTAAAAGCTAATTAGTATTAAGTGGTTAAATAGAACTAGGACATTGGCTCTTCATAGTGGGGAAACACACAAGTTGGGCCTTGCACCCTAGAATGAGAAAATTAGATGCTTTCATATCTCTCAGGGTATCTACTAGAACTCTGAGGGACAGCTATAAGCTATTTCAGTCTGGAAAAGTGAGATCAGAGCATGTTTAATACATTATGCAGATATAGCAAGGGCGGGACAAACATCTACTTACTGCCACCTTGAAGGTTCACTCCCCTCTAACCCACATCACTTTCTGAAGAGTGTGGGTTCATTCTTAACACAATTTCTAAGTGACCTTGGTCCCAATGTTGGGAAAAAACCCAATGAATAAATAAATAAAAATAAAATGTGATAGAAACAAACCAAAAAACATTGGTCTCATCAAATTCACATCCATTTGCAACATGACTGACGAATGAGTGCTCATCTAAGCTGCCACCAAGCTGGGTCCCAAAGCTAAGCTGGCTACAAAATCCAAATGACATGATGCCCAGAGGCATACTCACCTGAGTTTTCCAATCTCGCAAAGTTCGGAGTCTAATCCCTTCCCTTAGAACAGAAGAGAACAAACTCAAAGACCAAGGACAGAGGCCCATTTCATAGGCTTCAGTGAGGAGGACTCCATCCCTCTCCCTTTACAATATTGTCTCTCACCGGATGCCATCAGCAAAGGAGTGAAACCAAGAGAGGACAGGCAAAGAGAAACAAGGCTCTGGTCGCTGGTGCCTTTGGCAGTCTTTTCCACTTCTGGCTTCCCTTAACAATGTTTTTAGAAGACCAGAGCCAGCTACAGAATATCCGGAAACTGTTGCTGCTCCAATCTCTTAGAGACCTATCTAGTACATGTCATCCCAACTCACCTGGAAGTAGCCAACTCTCTTGGGGCAGCAAGGTACCTTAGTGGATAGAGTGCCAAGCCTGGAGTCACAAGGACCTGAGTTCAAATCTAGCACTTCCTAGCTATGTGACTCTGGGTAAGTCACTTTACCTCTGCCTCGTTTCATCATCTGTAAAATAATGGCACCTGCTTCCCAGGGTGGCACAAATGACTGTAAAGTACGTAGCACAGTGACTGGCACATAGTAGGCACTCTGTAAATGTTAGTTATTTTTATTATTACCCTCTCAATGTCAGAAGTTAGGTGCAAATCCAGACCTCTTACCATAATACCACCTGGTCTTGCCTTTTCTTAGGTCTTGACACTTCACGTCCGCTCTATTCTTTTTTGGAATGGTGAAGGCAGGGCAACTGCGGTTAAGCGACTTACCCAAGGTCACCCAGCTAGTAAGTGTGTCAAGTGTCCAAGGTCGGATTTGAACTCAGGTCCTCCTGACTCCAGTGCCAGTGCTCTACCCACTGCGCCACCTAGCTGCCCCGTTGTCCACTCTATTCTAAGGCAGCCAACCATAAAAGTTACATTTTTTAAAATTAGGTTACCAAACATTCCACAAGAGGAACTGTTTCTTTGGAAACAATTCTAGATTGTTCTCCAAGGGCATGGGTGGTGTATTTACAGGCCTAGGGGAGTCTCCCATATTCAAGGTGCTGTTTGAGCCAAATTTTCCTAATGGTATAACTTAATAATCCACTGCCCTCTGAATAGGCTGTAATTAGCACAATATTTTACAATAGTTGTATTGTTTCCCACCCCTAATTGGAACTCTGAAAGTTTTCCTAGGCAATCTCTCCTATCTGAAATCTGACCAACAATGCAGGTTGGGAGTGGGAGGCAGGGGAGGGTGTTGGAAGGGGACAGATTGCTTATTAGCGAAGGCTTCATCTCTGCATTGTGTTCTAAGCTCCCACAGACCACTCAGAAGCCACCAAGGTGTGCCCCTGAAAAGCTGAGCAAAAACAAAGGAAAAAGAACCTTCTCAATACATCAAGGGCTCAGTCTAAGCTTCTGCCTTTAGGCTGGGAACAGCAGCCCCCTCCAAGGATCACAATCAGGGGATCATATTCATCCCCCTAGGCAGCCCAAAGCTTTCTGCTGGTCTGGTAGGGAGCTCAGAGCACGAATTTCACCTGGAAACCCCTCAGTGCCCACCCTGCCTGGATGTTATTCACAAAGGGTGAGGAGCTGACTGGTGGCCCAGCCCAGCTTATCCCTAGAGGTACATGCATAGACACAGAGAGGGGGAGGGGATTAAGCAGCACCCCCCAAAACAAAAGCTCTGGGGATTTGGATTTATTCAATGTCTCTCTTTATGGGGGTCTGTTCCTTTCCAGAGGCTGAGAAGGTAGGGCTAGAGAAGTGGAAGGCTTCCCTATTGTCTGAGGCTTAGTTCAGTTCCATCCTGAGCCTTTGGTGTAGGTAGCTATTTCAAATTCTAAGGAGATATTACTATGAGATTTGTTTTTATTTTTTTTTTAAGGAAAACTTAATGCTGAATAACAAATAGGTTTTGAGAGACCCTGAAGAAAGAAAATGATGCTCATATCCAGGATAAAGGAGCTGGTGACCCTGAGCAAGTCAGTGAACCTCTGTTTGCCTCAGTTTACTCAACTGTCATATGGGAATAACAAGAGTACCTATGTCCCTTCAGCAGAGGGAAGCAAGGACAAGGACACTTCCATCACCTGGCACAACTGAGATGTGCAAATGAGCAAGAAGTCCCCTGGGCTGGCAGCTTGGGCCATTTAGACCAGAGAATTGGTGGTCAAGAGTTGGAAGAGATCTCAGAGGCCATCTATAGCTAGCCCAGCCTCCTCATTTTACCAATGAGGAAAGTAAGTCAGGAGAGATGAAATGAGGTGCTTAATGTCACCCAGGTCACACATGTCGGAGTCAGGTAGGACTATAAGTCCTATGATTCCAGTATACCTTGTTACCTACTTGGAGCAGGAAATCTCCAGGATGATTGACGGTAAAATAGGACCAGTCATTTTTGCGCCCGAGGAAATAGTCCAAGACACCTTGAAACAAGTATGGGCACGAACTGGTTGCAACGTGTGATGGAGTGCTGACGTGAGGGACCTGGGGTTTGGGATGGCTACTATTATAACTGGATGGCCTAGACAATCCTTCTGATTGCTAGAACCTAAGATCATACTTTTGAACACCAACTTGTTAAAGGACAATTCATGACAACTTTTTCTTTCTTTATTGACCCTTGACTTAAAGACCACGTGGAAAGATGTCAAGAGGAATATTCAGTCCTATGAACTTTACTTGGGCATCCTTGAACATCCTCACTGACTTCTTGTTCTTGTTATTCAGTCATTTCAGACTCTCATGACCTCACTTCTTGGTCAGGTAAGTACAGAACAGAAAAGTAATTTGTCGTTCAGTCATTTCAATCATGCCTGACTCTTTGTGACCCCACTGGGATTTTCTTGGCAAAGATACTAGAGAGGTTTGCCATTTCCTTCTCCAGCTTATTTGATAGATGAGAAACTGAGTCAAATAGGGTAAAGTGACTTGCCTACGATCACAAAAATAGTATCTGAGGTCAGATTCGAACTCAGGAAGAGGAGTCTTCTTGACTCTTGGCCAGGGACAGTATGCACTGTGCCACCAAGCTGCCTTCTAACTTTTATCATTTCTTGGATCCTAAATTCATGTTCTGCCTCCACTCCTCACCCCCTCATCACTGATTCAGGTATTACTTGTTCAACTGAGTTCATTGATTTTGACATAGGAGGAGCCTGCAAGATCACCTAGTCCAACCACCTCATCTTACAGTTGAAGAAAGTGAGGTTCAGAAAGGGGAAGAAATATGCCCAAAGTCATGCAGGTAGCTAATGGCAGAGATAGGACTTGAACCCAGGTCCTTAAATTTTAATTTAAATTAAATTATTATTATTTAATTAATATAATAATTAGTATGTAATATAGCTATAAAATATATTAAAATTAAATAAATTAAAATTTAATTTAATTTCTGGCCAGAAATCAGAACCAAGAGTAATGGGTAGAAGTTACAAACAGGCAAATGCAGGTTAAATGTTAGGAAATGAATGAGAGCTGTCCAAAAGCCGAACAGGTTCCGCCTCCTTGGAGGTCTCCAAGCAGAGGCTGGGTGACCACTCACCAGATGTTTAAGTGGGGAATCCTTCCACATATAGACTAGAGGAGATGGTGGCTAACGTCCCATCCAGCTCTCAAATTCTATGACTATTTCTACTACGCTACATTGCTGTCCATTGTTCTTAAAAAGTTTGCTTGCTCTTTGGACAGCCAGGTCTGAAAGTCGAGGGCTTTGGAGGATAACTGAAAACATTACAAAGGGAGCTTGATTTGACCCACCAGATTGATGTAGAAGTGAGTGGGGAATTCTCCTTTATACCCTGTACGATCCTGGGTTGTAATCTGAGCACCTAGGTTCAATGACTGACTGTAGCATTTACGAGCTGTGCGACATTAGGCAAGTCTAGACCTCAGTTTCTTCATATGTAAAATGAGGAGGTTGGATCCCTTCCGGCTCTCGATCCATAATCTTACAGCCTCCCAGGGACTCAGTTTCCTTATTTGTGGAGGAATCTCTGAGGCCCCTTCTGGCCTTAAATCTATGATCTTCGCATCCTTATACAGCAGCATCTTCTGGAAGAAGCAAAAACTTAACAATGCCTGATTGAGTTTCCTTCCTACCCAACTCTATTGGCCCCTATGAAGGTGGGGGGCTAGAAGAGGAAGGAGGGCTCATCTCAGCAGCCTAGCTTGGGGGGAGGGGAGCGTAAGCTCTAGCAGGCACCAAAGCAAGCAGCTTAATTATGAACTCAGCTTTTATGGGCTTCAGGGAATGTTTCTTGGCAGACTGGGCATGGAGGGGGGTGGCAGAAGAGAAATCAAGCTCTGCCTCCCCTCCTCCCACCTCAATGCCACTCTCCCAGTTCTGGGCCCAACATTAACAGCATAAACCGCGGGGTTGGAGGTGCCCCCAGCAGCGAGGTCCTCTCAGGCAGTTCTTCCCAGAGCTTGCCTGCCAGAACACAGAAGATCTGGTTTCTCGCATGGCTATTTTTATACTGCTAGCTCTCACCCCAACCCTCTCCCACAAAGAAGCCTTGCCCATCGGCAGTGGGAGAATGACTGGCAGCTTGAGGGGAGCCATTGTGTTTGATTCGTGCTGTGATAGAGTTGACATCCCCACTCCCTCCTTTCAAAAGGTGCTCTGTGGGAGGCAAACTCTCCGAGGGACCTGCTAGTGAGAAAGGACAAACCATTGCATTTTGGCAAGGCAGCGTCCAGGAAACGTAGGGTTTTAAGATGAGAGAGTGATTCAGAGATGGAGGTTCATAGTCTGACCTCCTTTTACAACTACGCAAACTGAGGCCCAGAGAGATGAATTGACTTAGGATCATCAGTCTAAAGCTGGAGGAAACCTTAGATGCCATCTACTCCAACGCATTGATTTTACTCAAAAGGAAACTGACACCAGGAGAAATAAAATGGCCTTGGCCTCAGGGGCTATCTGGTCCAAGCCTTTCATTTTGCGGGTGAGGAAACTGAAGCCCAGAGAGGTGTAGCCACATGCTCAGTTCATCTGGGTAGATGAGTGGCAGAAGCAAGATTTTCATTCAAGTCTTTTTAACTTCAAATCTAACACTCTAAGAGCCAGAAAGAAATTTAGAGATTGTCTATGCAATTCAATCAATTATCAATAGTAAAAGTAATCATAGCCAGCGTTTACACAGCACTTTAAGGTTTGCAAAGCACCTTCCACACATTATCTATAAAGCACTCACTGTGCGCCAGACATTGTGCCGAGCCCTGAGGACACAAACAAAAAGCAAGGACAGCCCCTGCCTTCAAGAAGCTTACCTTCTAACAGGGGAGGCAACAAGTACAAAAATAAGTATATAGAGATATAGCCAGGTCCTGATTAACAAATCCAGGGAATTGGTCACTTTATTCAAATCCACACCACTGATGTCCGTATTATACATAATTATAAACTTCAAATGCAAATGCATGATTATTTGCACTGATCAGCACCTGACTGTAGACAGAAGACAAGCTTTAAGGGGAAGGCATTAATGACTAGGGCTGCTAGGTGGTACAGTAGATAGACAGTGGACTCTAGCCTTGGAGTCAGGAGGAGCTGAGTTCAAATTCAGCCTCAGACACTTCCTAGCTGTGTGACCTTGGGCAAGTCACTTAACCTTGTTTTTGCTTCTGTTTCCTCTTCTGTAAAATGAGCTGGAGAAGGGAAATGGGAACGCACTCCGGTATCTTTGCAAAGAAAACCCCAAATGGGGTCACGGAGAATTGGCCGTAACCGAAATGATTCAACAATAACAAACATTAACAATTGGGGAAACTGAGGAAAGACCTCCTGCAGAAGATGGGATCTGAGCTGTCTCCAAGGAAGCTGGGGATTCCAAAAAGCTGAGAAGGGGGCCAGGTTTGGGGAATGACAACCAGCACAAAGACATGGAGGAAAGAAGTAATGTATAAAGAATAGCAGATAGGCCAATATGACTGGACAGTAGAACTCAGGAAAGGGGATAACGTGTAAAAAGGCTGAAAAATCTGATGATTTCTAGTAAGGTAGAAACCTACTATTTCCTAAATCAACTCATTTTACTTTAGGGGAAAAAAATTGTTAGGAAGTTTTTTTCCCTATACATCAAGCTAAAATTCATCTCATTCCATTACTCCTCATTCTGCCCTCTGGGGTTAAGAAGAACAAGTCTCATCTCTCTTCTCTGAGTCATTAAAATACTTGAATCCCATTCCAGCGTCCCCTGCCATCTTCTCTTTCCCAGATGAAACATCTTCACTTCCTTCACCTGATCCCTGTAAGGTATGACCCCGACACCCCTCAGCATCCTCATTGCTCTCCTTTGGATGTTCTTCAGTTCACCCATGTCCTTAAACTGTGGTGCCCAGAACTGGACACAATACTCTAGGGGGCAACTGGGGCAGCTGGGTATGGAGCACCGTCCCTGGAGTCAGAAGGACCTGAGTTCAAATCTGGCTTCAGACACTTCCTAGCTGTGTGACCCTGGGCAAGTCACTTTATCCTGCTTGCCTCAGTTTTCTCTTCTCTAAGAAGAGCTCTAGAAGGACACGGCAGACAGCTTCAGTATCTCTGCCAAGAAAACCCCAAAATGGGAGAACCCCAGTGCAGAGTACAACAGAACTGTCAGCTCCTTATTCCTGAAAGTGTTGAATAAGGGAGTGAATGAGTAGTAAAGTGCCTACTATGTGCCACATTTTGTACTAAGATCTGGGAATACAAAGAGAAAATCAGGGGAGTCCCTGCCCTCCAGGAGCTAATGTTCTAACAGGGGAGACAACACGGGTAGGTTTCAACTGAAAATCAGAGGGGAAGGACCACCTTATAACCTTAGTTATACCTCAAATGCTCATCCTCATTTCAAGGCACCGTGCTAAGCACTTTACAAATACAATGGGGGTTGTCTAGCTCTCCCAACAAGGGGGGCACCCTGCACATTATCTAATTTAATCCTCACAACAACCCTGGGATGTTGGTGCCATTATTATCCCCACTTTACAGGTAAAAGAACTGAGGCAAATGGAAGTCATATGACTTGTCTGGCATCACACAGCTAGTAAGTGTCTGAGGCTGGATTTGAACTCAGGTCTTCCTGGCTCCAGGCCCAACACTATCTTCTTCACCACTCGGCTACTTCTAAATGCTTTTCCTCTGGAAATTCACCCAGGGAGAAGCCCTAAGTGTAGGTGGAAGACCATAAGAGGTAGCCGAGCCAGTAAGAGCAGTTCAACCTATTTTTTAACATCTCTGGTTGATAGCAAGCTCTTTTTAATCACTCAGTATATACATATATATATATATATATATATATATATATATATATACACACATATATACATATGTATGTGTATATATATATGTACTATAGAACATAGTATGTGGTAAATATAATACGTTCATTATTAATGCTGTTTATACATTAATATGTAATATTAATTAAATATTAGATTTATTGTAATTTATTATCGAACATTAACAAATATATAATGTTATACGTAGCACAATAAAATATATAAATAATTGTTATATCATGAGATTATTATATAATGTTTTATTATATTTTAGTTTATATTATATATTTATTTTGTTATATATAATTATTATTATATAATATTATAGCTGTGATTATGATATAATTATATAATATTACAAAAACACTTTTAAAGCCACACATATGCCCAAGTACCAACTATAAGACACTTTTCCAGGCCCTGTAGGAAATCCAAAGAAAATGAATCAGTTCCTGCCTTCGGTTAATATCACCATGAAATCATCCTCCATTGTAGTTCAAATTTATTTACTTGTGAAGGACCAACCCTGTGATCTCACTGATGGAGCAAAGTCCTACCAATGCAGATTTTTCCCCATCTCTGCCACTGCAAAGATTTGGAGTTTGCTGGGACCTTTGAGGTCATTTAATCCAACCCTCTCCTTTCACAGATGAGGAAACTGAGGCCTAGAAGAGCTCAAGCGACCTGCCCAAGGTCACACACCTAGTAAGTGGTAGAACTAGTAAGCCAAGCCAGGTCTTCTGCCTCTGAGCCAACATTTGTTTGTGATGCTAGAGTTGCTTGGGATAGGAGGGTGGTGAGGCCCTACCCCAGGTCACTATAATATTAATTAAGGTGGGACCTTTTTACTGTTTTCTCTTTTAGCACTTATTTAATCAAGTGCCCTTGATGAGTCTGGTCTTTGTTTCTTTAATTAAACAGGAGTTTTCAATGACCTCCTTGCCTCAAGGGAAAGCCTAGACCATGTGGATTTGAGTCTCAGCTTTTAGTTAGAGTCGCGTGTGTGACTCACCTTTGACCCTCAACAAGATACGTAAACCCAGAGGTTGGTGTTCTCCCTTGGAGCTTTCAGCCACTGGAAGAGTTGCGCATGGTGACTTTGGGCCAGCCATTGTTAAGAGCTCCCTGACTCCTCAACCCAAATGTTAATGCTTTCTTGGTATCTGTGAATTGTATTTGGTCTATTTATAATGTACGTTTGTAATTTGTTTGTGTTTGCTCTGTAGTTCAGGGTGCTGGCTTTTCCTCCTGAGCTAACTGAGTGATGTTTGTATATTGGATTAAAGTAAGATTGTTAACCCTTAACATTACTTTCTTTTGTAAAGCAGATCAAAGAACCTGTGCTGGCAGCTCTTGTTGCTGGTATTACACCCCATTCAGCTACTGCTGGTCAAGTCGTTGTTATAGTCACACAGCCAATGTGTGTCAGAGGCTGGATTTGAAACTAGTTCTTTCTGACTTGGAGGCCAGCTCTATTGACACCATCACCCCACCTCTCACTCCTATAGAGTTTATGGAGTATTTTATCTATGCTCATTTGAGCCTCTTAACAAACACTCAAGGCAAATATGAAAAGGTAATATTATCCTCATTTTACAGAACATGAAACTGATTCTCCTAGAAGCAATTTGTCCATGGCCAGACAAGTAGTCAATACCAGTGGCAGGATTCAAACTCAGGTCTTTCCAAATCCAAGCTCCATATACCCTGAGGTACATGTCGTGTTTCCAGCCCAGATAGAATGGAAGCTTCTTGAGGGCAGGCAGTGTCTTTACATCCCCAGAACTTAGCATAGCATCCTGCTCATGATGGGCACCCAATTATTTGTTGTGGACTAACTAATTAATTGTCTTCTTTGCCTTAATTAAGAAATAGTTGTATTATCATTAGTGAAGGGTTTCTCAATAGTTCTCTTTGAGAATAAACCCAAGGGGCGTGTGTATGTGTGTGTGTGTGTGTGTGTGTGTGTGTGTGTGTACATGTGTGTGTGTAGGTTTGAAGGGATGGGAGGCTGCAGCCCCATGTGACTTCCTTGGCATCCTATCATACTCTGACTCCCACGTGCCCTTTCCTTCCCTCCCTTCCTAACCCAGGCACCTGTCCTGGCTCAGGGACACCCAGTGGCCTGACAAAGCTGACAGCTGTCATAACTACACTGCTGCTATCTTCTCATCACAGGGGCTGATGAGCCGGGCCAGCTGAGTCATGGGCTCAGCTTCCCACTGACCCATGTGGCATCCAGGCCAGTGTCAGGGCTCTTGACCAGAAGACAGGGAGACTGCCCAAATGCCAGCCCCAGAAAGAGGACATGACCTACTAAGGCAGAGAAACTCCTGGGAGAGTTCTGGAAGCCCCGAAGCAATGTGCCTCTTTTAATGATGTAAATGTACCCATGTTGGTCTGTCCCTAGCTATAGACAATGTACATGGCCACCCGCCCCATGGCA
>JAQQSZ010012234.1:0-12063 GCA_028646595.1 Phalanger gymnotis | reverse complement strand
CAAACGCATGTGAAAATCAATGCTGAAAACTAAACATATTAAAAATAAATTTAAAAAAAAATAGACTAACTCAAATGGCACAAGAGCTCCAAAAAGCCAATGAGGAGAAGAATGCCTTGAAAGGCAGAACTAGCAAAATGGAAAAAGAGGTACAAAAGACTACTGAAGAAATACTATCTTAAAAATTAGATTGGAGCAAGTGGAAGCTAGTGACTTTATGAGAAATCAAGATATTATCAAATGGAACCAAAGCAATGAAAAAAAAGTGGAAGACAATGGGAAATATCTCATTGGAAAAACCACTGACCTGGAAAATAGATCCAAGAGAGATAATTTAAAAATTATTGGATCATCTGAAAGCCATGATCAAAAGAAAAAGCCTAGATATCATCTTTCAAGAAATTATCAATGAGAACTGCCCTGATATTCCAGAGCCAGAGGGTAAAATAGAAAATGAAAGAATCCACAGATTGACTTCCAACAAAGATCCAAAAAAGAAAACTCCTAGGAATATTGTCACCAAATTCCAGAGCTCCCAGATCAAGGAGAAAATACTGCAAGCAGCCAGAAAGAAACAATTTGAGTATTGTGGAAACACACTCAAGGTAACACAAGATACAGCAGCTACTACATTAAGGAATTCAAAGGGCTTGGAATATGATATTCTGGAGGTCAATGGAGCTAGGATTAAAACCAAGAATCACCTACCCAGCAAAACTGAGCATCATTCTCCAAGGCAAAATATGGATTTTCAACAAAATAGAGAACTTTCCAGCTTTCTCAGTGAAAAGACCAGAGTTGAATAGAAAATTTGACTTTCAAACACAAGAATCAAGAGAATCATGAAAAGGTAATCAAGAAAAAGAACAAGAAAAAGAAATTGCAAGGGACTTACTAAAGTTGAACTGTTTACATTCCTACATGGAAAGATGATGTGTATGATTCATGAGACCTCAGTGTTAGGGTAGCTGAAGGGAATATGCATATATATCTATATATCTATATATATATATACATATATATGCATATGTAGGTTTATGTATATATATGTATATTGAGTGTGTACGTATGTATATATGTATGTGTATATATATATAGAGAGAGAGAGAGAATGGGCACAGGGTAAGTTGAAGATGAAGGGAAGATATCTAAAAGAAATAAAATCAAATTAAGGGATGAGAGAGGAATGTATTGAGAGAGGGAGATAGGGAGAGCTAAAATGGGGTAAATTATCTCGCATAAAAGTGGCAAGAAAAAGCAGTTCTGGAGGAAGAGAAGAGAAGGCAGGTGAGGGGGAATGAGTGAATCTTGCTCTCATCAGATTTGACCTGAGGAGAAAATACCATACACCCTCAACTGGGTATCTTACCCTACAGGAAAGAAGGAGGAAGAAGATAAAAAAAGAGGGGATGATAGAAGGGAGGGCAGATGGGGGTGGAGGTAATCAAAAACAAACACTTTTGAAAAGGGACAGGGTCAAGGGAGAAAATTCAATAAAGGGGGATAGGTTAGGAAGGAGCAAAATATAGTTAGTTTTTCACATGAGTATTGTGGAAGGGTTATACATAATGATACACATGTAGCCTATGTTGAATTGCTTGACTTCTTAGAGAGGGAGGGTGGGAAAGGAAGAAGGGAGAGAATTTGGAACTCAAAGTTTTAAAAACAGATGTTAAAAAAAGTTTTTGCATGCAACTAGAAAATAAGATACATAGGCAATGGGGCATAGAAATTTATCTTGCCCTATAAGAAAGAAAGGGAAAAGGGGATCAGGGGGGATGGGGTGACAGAAGGGAGGGCTGACTGGGGAACAGGGCAACCAGAATATACTCCATCTTGAAGTGAGGGGGAAGGTAGAAAAGGGGAGAAAATTTGTAATTCAAACTCTTGTGAAAATCAATGCTGACAACTGAATATATTAAATAAAAATAAAATAAAAATAAAGACCAGAGCTGAATAGACAATTTGGCTTTCAAACACAAGAAGCAAGAGAAGCATGACAAGGTAAACAAGAAAGAGAAATCATAAGGGACTTACTAAAGTTGAACTGTTTCGTTTACATTCCTACACAGAAAGATGATGTGTATAATTCATGAGAACTCAGTATTAGGGTAGTTGAAGGGAATAGATAGATAGATATAGATTATAGACACAGATATAGATATAGATACAGATATGTACACAGAGGGCACAGGGTGAGTTGAATATGAAGGGATGATATCTAAAAACATAAAATCAAGTTAAGGGATAAGAGAGGAATATGTTGAGATAGGGAGAAAGGGAGAGATAGAATGGGGTAAATTATCTTGCATAAAAATGTCAAGAAAAAGCAGTTCTGTAGGATGGGAAGTGGGGGAACGTGTGAATCTTGCTCTCATCGGAATTGACCTGAGGAAGGAATAACACACACAGACAACTGGGTATTTTACCCCACAGGAAAGAAAGAGGAACAAGGTAAAAAAGGGGAGATGATACAAGGGAGGGCAAATAGGGGGAGGAGGTAATCAAAAACAAACACTTTCGAAAAGGGACAGGGTCAAGGGAGAAAATTTAATAAAGGTAGATAGGATAGGAAGGAGCAAAATATAGTTAGTCTTTCACAACATGAGTATTGTGGAAGGGTTTTACATAATGATATGCATGTGGCCTATGTTGAATTGCTTGCCTTCTTAGGGAGGGTGGGTGGGGATGGAAGAGTGGAGAGAATTGGGAACTCAAAATTTTAAAAGCAGATATTTGATTTTTTTTTTTTGCATTCTACTAGGAAATAAGATATACAGGCAATGGAGCATAGAAATCTATCCTGCCTTACAAGAAAGTAAGGGAAAACGGGATGGGGTGGAGTGGGGTGACAGAAGAGAAGGGAGAGCTGACTGGGGAATGGGGCAACCAGAATCTGTGCCATCTTCGAGGAGGGGAGGGTAGAAATGGAGAGAAAATTTGTAATTCAAACTCTTTTGAAAATCAATGCTAAAAACTAAAAATATCAAATAAATGATCAAAAAAAGAAAACTAAAACTAAATAAAAAAATTAAAAATCTGTATTCAGACACCCTAAATTCTTTCTCTGGGGATGCATTGCATTTTTCATCATTAGTCCTTCAGAGTTGGCATGGATCATCACATTGCTGAAAAATAGCTAAGTCATTCACAGCCTATCATCTTACAATATTACTGTTACTTTCTACACAGTGCATTTCACTTTGCATCATGTCATGTATGTCTTTCCTGTTTTTTCTGAGAGCACTCTGCTCATCATTTCTTATAGCACAATAGTACGGAAGAGACAAAGTAACCTGGAGTTCCAGAGATGCCAGTAACAAGTGTCTGGAGAGTATAAAGTCAGAGAAGTAGCTGCTAAGTGATGGTAACAGAGGGAGGGTCTGAAAATTGGAATGGGGAGCAAGGAATATGCCAACTCCTCCTCCTGGTCCTGTGTGTCAAGGATCTGAGAGAATCATATAGTTTTAGAGCTGGAAGAAGACTCAGAAGCTACTTGATCGGACCCATACCTAAAATATAATCCTTTTTTAAATTCATATATGAGAAGCAGTAATCCAGTCTGTGCTTAAAAATCAGTATTTGGGTACTCAAAAGGTAACTTGTTTCATTTTTAGATAGTTCTAACTAAATTTTTAGTCAGTCCTGGATAAGGTACAAAGAACTTCAGGATAAGCATAAGAAGAAAGAAAAAGAAAATATGAGATCAAAACTTATTGCTTTAAGCAGGGAGGAATTGTGTAAGTCAAGTAGTTCACCCCTGTCTTTTGACAATGAGGAAACTGTGGCTCCAAACTGTGAAAAAACTTTGCTAATGTCATATAGGAATTAAATGGAAGAACCAGGATTTCAACTTAGGACCTTGGATTATTTTCTAAATTCACTATTTTTCTAGTGTCCCACCACAGAGCAGCATTCTCAGAGATTGAAAAAAGGGACCTCAAATGAGGATATTGACCTATGACAACTAGATTATTTGTGAAGGGTAGCAGCAACTGCCATCCATAAAGCCAGTGTCCTCTGCTGGTTCCCCAATTAATCCCCCACTGATAACTGGAATCCTATGTGGAATGAATCCCTAAGCCAAGAAGTTCATCTTAAATGTATAGAGAGGAGTTCACCATACCTGGGTATGAAGACATCTTGGGAAAGGAGAATATCAGCCAAAAAATCTTAGATAGTAGGAAGTTTCCCGCCCAGATGAGAGAGGAAGACAGGTTGTAGTAGGAAGGCTGAATTTATGATCTCAAATATAATCATACATATATTTGAATGGTTCGAAATTGCAAGGTATGAGGGATTGTCTAAGTAGAAAGCATCAAAACATTTATTTAGGCCCCAGAGCAATAAATTAGCGAACCAGCCTCCCCATTCCGACATCTTGACCAAAAAACCCCGGGCCCAATAGGCCCGCCTCACAAGAGTAACCAGGAGGCCATAGAGAAACAAGATAGTATTTAGCCAAATCATCATTTACTGGCCTCAAGTCCTTGCTCGAACTGCTGGGTTCACACAGGTCTCCCGCTTCGGCTTTTTTCAGCTTCAGCTGTAGTCTCTCTTAGCTCCCTCTCCTTGCAGCTGAGCCTCTGGCTTCTCAAGCCCCACCTCAACGACCAGAGACCATTGGTTCCCGAGTTGGCCCCTCTTAAGTCATTAATCTACGCCCACACAGGTTTCACATCTGATAGGGCTTTGGGCCTGGGGCTTAGCACTTAACAGCTGAAAGTACTTTCACTCGAGGTAAACAAAAGCCAAACTCTTCAAGGGCACCCCCAAACTAAGTACTAAGGAGCTCATTTTGCTTTAGGGACACACAGGTAAAATGTAAAATTCTTGGATGGAACAGGAACCATTATGGAACAGGAATCTTACCCCAAAGATATCAGCAACAGCAACATAGAATCAATGGACCCATGCTAGATCTCAGTCAGTAGGTTATGTCATAAATTGTTGTATTGCCCTCATTTAAAGGTCTGAAATGCCTTTTTTCTGGTGTGATGTAAAGGATACTTTTGTTCAAGTATTCTCTCAAGTTGTCTCAAGCCTCTGAAACAATTTCCAGCTCTGTGAGTCCATAATTCTGAATGTGTAACTGTTCATGAGCAATTCTGTGGAACTCTGGGCCTGAATTGTTGCAGATTATTTATAGGCATTTTGTCTTGTCTCCTCAACTATATTGTAAACTCCTTGAGAGCAGAGACCATGGATAAAACTTATTTTTACCACTTGCTACAAATAGAATAGTACTCAGCAATAATGGTTCTTAAAAAATATTGATGAGTCACAACTCTCATCATTAGAGAGAAAACACTGCACTCCAAAACAATGCCTTAAGTATTGCATTCACAGGTAAGCTAACTTGTAGAGCACAAGTTCTTAATCGTTTATACTTGTCTAGGGATCCCTTGGTCATCTGGAGAAAAATGAATCCCTTTTCAGAATTCTTGTAAATGAACAAAATACGATATGTAAACATACTAAGGAGACTAATTTTATTGAAATACAGTTATTAAAATATTTTTAAAAGGGTGGAGGGGATCATAGGACCCAGGTTAAAAACCTGTGAAATTTCATCAGCCAAGATACTTTCTCTGTTGTTATAGATGACAATCTCTTTACAACTTAATAAATTAGTAAGTTCTGGGCACTGTTCTTCAAAAAGTGCTCTGGCTGGCTAAAAACCCCACCATCTGTCACCAACCTGAGGATAAGCCATTCCAAAATGAACTAAATTGGTCCTAGGGTAACAGTCTTCCAGTTAAATTCAGGTTTATACTTAAAGCCTTTTCAGATTTATAGGATGTTGTCAGACTTTGCACACTGGTTCTGTGGACTTTAAAAATGCATAGCCAATTTCATAGTGCATGAAAGGAGAAATTAACAGAACAGAGGCATAATAAAATGAAGAGAGCACTGAACTAACATTTGAGGACCTGGGTTCAAATTTTACCCCCTCGCTCCTGTTTCCTTAACTTTAAAATGAAGGGGTTGGGCTACACGTCCTCTAAACTCCTTTCCAGTTCTAAATCTTTGATTCTATACCATGGGAAATGGTTTGAGAAATTATTGGATTTCTATGCTTTTGCAATTGAGAAATAAGTAGTATCATAGTTTTTAGATCTAGAAGCGATAGTATATAATTACATCATATACTCTAAATTTTATTTAATATCGGATGGACATTAAGTTCTCAGATTAAGTGACTTGTTTGATGTAACAAAGGTGATAAGTAATAGAGTTGGGATGCAAATTCAAGGCCTAATTCCAAATGCCATTCTTTTTCTACTCCAATACAAGCTTGCTCTTTGCACCTCAAGCACACATCGATATTCTGGCTTGGTTACCCTGGAAGGATGTATAAAGGCTTAAACCATCTAAACATCAGGGAAGGAAAAATATTCTTGGTCAGTAAATGGTGTGTGTGAATCTGCTCTGTTAAGGATTTCTGTTGCTTAGCTTACGAATGGCTTTAAAAATCCCGAGTGTACATTCCTGAATCACAGAAATTTAGATTTCTTTTGGGTATCTGGACTTGATTTAAGAGACCTATTTTTTTTTAAAAAATGGAAAGATTTTGTTAAAATGATATCTCTGCAAAAAGTAGACGGAAAAAAAAACTAAAAAATATCTACTCCATCCTCTAACATTAATGACATTTTTTTTCAAGTTGATTTTAGCAGCCAGCAGGAACACAGCAGAAGACAGTGTGAAAATTAACAGAAGCACATTAGGCGAATTTGCACACACCCACACATTGAAAGTGTAATAATGTTAATTTTGTAAAATTACAGAAAGTCAAGTGAGACTGCATAAAAAAGTGCTCATTTGAAAAAATAAAATAACAGACTGTGTTCTTAAAAAAATTGATGACCCATTCTCCAAGTGTTTTGTTTCTGTTTTTTTATTTGACTTTTTATGCCTGACTAAATGAGAAGCTGTGTGCATGTGTGTGTGCGCACACGTGTGAGAGAGAGAGAAACAGAGAGAGAGAGAGACAGAGAGACAGAGACAGAGAGAGATCAGGGAAATAAGGAATCAGTCAAATTGATTTCTGTTGTCAGAGAAACAGAAGAACATGTGATCTTAGATCTGGACTCAATTTTGTCATCCAAGTGACAGAATGTTGTGAACAAGGTGTAAATAATACTTGGAATTTAATTATTGTTTTCGTCTCCTTTTTAGATGATCAAGAAATTGAGATGCAGCCAATGTGTCTATGTTAAGATACACAGTCTTGCAGAATTGAATGTGCAAACAACAATGTCTCCTCTATTTAAGAGACTGAACATTCAGAATGTTAGGAAATAGAAGAACTCTGCAAATATAAATATAGACTTGGGGTATATACCTTTTCCTTGAGAGTAAGCATGTGCAATTTCATCCATTCATTCATTCAAAAACAATACTCTTTGCCTTTACATGTGCAAAGAACTGTGCTAAATAATGCCTGGTTAAACAAAGAGGACACAGGGCAAAGTTAAAAAAAAAAACACATACCCATTAGTAATTAGAATTAAAAAGCGGAATGAAATGTACATGAAAATATAATAGAGAAGTTCATAGAAGGAAAGATAATCTTCAGTTGGATTGAGAAAAGAATTTGTAAAAAGGCTGTCTTAAAGGATGGATTAAAATTGAAGAGGAAGGGCTTTAGGGTGGTACTGAAATGCAATAGTTAAAGGCATTCAAAGGCAGAGGGAAGAAATTCAATCAAAGGCACTAAGAAAAAAATACATACTTTGAGACATGTTCAGGGCAGTCTACCTTGAAATGGACAATGAAAGGGACTAGTAGAAGATCATAAAATCATAGTTCTAGAGCCAGAAAGAACTGAAGAGGCCATGGTTTTAGATTTATAATCAGTATTTTGCCTATGCTTATCATAAGCACAACAATGTGGGGATGACCACATGTAGTATGATGTTTATCGTTCTTTAACCTGTTAAAGCCAGACTAAAATAGTTTGAATCTCTGTAGCAAATTGAACCTAATGCACGGAACCTCTCTTCATGTACCTGGTTCTGCATTGAAAGATTTACTCTTTTCCCTTCAATATTTAACTTAACAATGGGAACTAAGGCCAGGAAAGACAGTGACTTGCCCAGGCTTACACTAGACATAAACGTCACTCAGTAAGTCAATAAACAGTTATTGTGATTATTCTGTGCCACATGCTGTGATAAGCTCTGTGGATACAAATATGTCAAAGAAAGACAGTCTCTGACCTTGGAGATCTTACAATCCACTGGGGAAGGTGACACACAAAAGGACACTGAACAGATATGGGGAGAAGTGGAGAAAGTGGTGGATAAGAATTAGAAGGGAGGAAAAAATATTTAAGGCAGAGACATGATAAAGGAGTGCAGATATGTATGAAATAAAGAGACTACTGATCTGGGTGCTCTAAGTTAGAGGTTTGGGGAGGAGCTCTTTATTCTACCCTCTAGTTAGAGGACTCAAGAACAGAGAGCACTGATGAGGTGTGAGTAACAAGGCTGAAGTCAACTTGCAGAATAATGATGTAACAGATGTGAAATTTGAACCTAGGTTTTCTGACAAGAGATAAGGATATTTTAAAGTATGGTTTTCATCAAGTATTCTATTATTAGTAGTAACAGTTATCACCATATTTGGCTGAAAGTTGATAGTATTAACCAATTTCCTATCAATACTGAAACCTAGGTCTTTGATCTAACCTAAGTAAAGTGGTCAAGTAAAGCAGTGACAATTTGCTGAGTGATCTGAGGCCCAGAGAGCTCTCTTTGAGAAGCTTTTAATCTAGACTGAATATCAACTGGATTAAATCCTCAGGGAGCTTGACCCATCAAAGAAAACAATTAAGTCTTTTTGTTTTTTACTCATCAGGCCTCACCTTGGACTGTAGGGAAAAATTACAAGATTATAGATTTAGAGCTAGAAGGAACCATGGAAGCCATTTAGTCCACCCTAATTTTCACAGATGAGAAAACTGAGATATAGAAAGTTTAAGTGATTTGCCAGAGATCACAAACCTAGTAGCTGTCTCAGTTAGAAAATATCTACAACAAAGTTTAGGTATGCCCTATGTGCAGGATTTCTCCTAAAAATGGTCTAACAAGGATCCTTCTAGAAAAGGTAATCAATGTATGAAGAATATAGTAGGTACAGGATGACAATTTATTTTCTCCACCACAAAAGGAATGCTTAAAACACAAAAGGCTCATAAGCACACATTAACAATTCTTAAAACAATGACTTGTCACATTTATTATAATCTTTTTAATGATAAAAATATCTTGGCAGATCTGCTGAACAGATATTCCATGCTTACCTAAGAGTTTTATTGAGCAACTCATAAAGACCAGATCATCTAGTCAGTCAAGCATAGGTTGAGGTTGAATAGTCTTTTCAAATGAAACATTCTCCTGGATTTTTCTCCTCATGGTGGTTCATCCTCTCCTAAGAGAAGGAGTATGTTGTAAGAAGGACTTTCCACTGGACAAACATCATGGATTCAGGAACTACTTTTAAATTCATAAGATAGCCAACAGGAGTGGAAACTTCTATTTTTAAAATGACTGTTCAGGTCCCTCTTCTCAATGAAAAGAAAAATTAGCAAGGGCTTGAGATCTAATTTCAAGCTCACTTAAGTAATCATATAGTTTCGCTTCCACAACCTCTTAATTCCATGGCCAATGGGTAAGGATGGGAGGATAGAAAGGGAAAAAATATCCTTTCCTCCTTTGCATGAGGTCAAAGGGAAAGGTTGTCTGAAATACAAGCAATATACTCAAAAGCAAAGGTGAGAGAGTGTAATGTGAATCTTTTCTACTCTGCTTTTATAGCCTATTGTGAGGCCAACTTCCTTGGTTCACAGCCAATTGTCTTTTATATCATCTAGTTGTCCACATAGTCATCCTGCATTGCAAAGGAAGTGCTACAGCACAGAAGATGAGGGAAGTTTCTTTAATCTCCTTTGTGGCACCTGTACTGCAAATACAACCTCAAAATATCTTTCAAAATTCAAAAAACTAAATTATCCTTCAACTGGATCATTATCACAGACAAAACTGTCATCCACAATTCCCCAGGCATACTACTGATCCATATAAACTGAAGAATAACTGTTTAAATAGATGCTGCCATGTCTGGTACACTCTACCTCCAAACTGTGTAGGATGAAAAGTTTTCAAAATACAGGGACAAAATGGAAGAAATAAAAATTATATGGGAACATAATGAAATATCTACCATCCATGTTTTCCTTTCTATTATTGGAATTGTCCCAAAGATGCTTTCAGAGACCCTTCAGAAGACAATCTTAAATCTTAATATTTTTATTGAATTATAAAATAACAGCTATTTTATCCATTTGTGTTAGCAGTCCATGGTATTTTAAACATAAAAGGTTAATGTCAGGGCAGAGTGAAGATGGTGGAATACAGAAAGCAATCAACTGACTTCTCCCAATGTTCCTTTCTAAACAAATTTAAAATAATGCTTCAAATACAAATCCAGAATTACAAAGAGAAAAGAAAGGTCAAAGTGATACATTCTTCGATTCTAGAATTACAGGGAAAAAAGAAAGGTCAAAGTGATACATTCTTCCAACCTAAGACAACTTACGAGGTTAGAAAAAGAGATATCTCTAGAAAAAGGGCCTGGCCCAGAGACCATGTAAATGAAACACCAGTGGTGGAAGTAGGTGGTGGTGATGAAAGCAATAGCAGTTAGGGGATCTTTTGAAACAGAGATTGAAAGAGGATCTGGCAACTGGTCAAAAATAAATTATAGGAGAGTCATGTGCTAGCACTGGATGCAGGAAAAGATATTATTTGGAAGACCCATTGCATATAACCACCTCTGGATTATAGTTCAAGGAGAGAGAGGAATGCTTTTGATCACAAGGGAGTAGGAATCCTGAAAAGTAATATCACTTCTGGGCCTAATCAATCAGAGGTCCTGAGTGAAAATATCATTTATGGCCTCAAGGGAACAGGGCCCCTGAGTACCAGTATTGATTGCAATCCCAAGAGATTATGAATACCACCTATGTAGATGATAGCATTCAGACCAGGAGAGCAGTGACCACAACTATTTCCAGCCCACATAATTTTGAGAAACACCAAAAACTTCCAAACTCCCAGAACTAGCTCTGAGAACAGCAGTGGAAAACAAACAAACAAAGAAACAAAAAACATGAAGCTTGTGACAGTACCCCATACCCTCCTAGTTGGCAACAGAGTCCAAGTTTAACATAAAGAATAAACTCAAGAAGCAGGGTAGCAAAAAAAGCAAACAACAAAAACTAGTACAGTGACAGGGGAGGCTAAGACACAAACTCTGAAGTAGACGATGAAGTCGAAACATCTAAAAGCAAAGTTGCAAAGAATGAAAAGTGAATTTTATAGATGTCCCAGCAAGAATTCCTACAGAGGTTAAAAAATAAGTTTCAAAGGGGGCGGAGCCAAGATGGCAGCTGGGAAGCAGTGACTGACTTGAGCTCCCCACCAAGTCCCTCCAAAAACCTATAAAACAATGGCTCTGAACCAATTCTAGAGCTGTAGAACCCACAAAGTGGCAGACGGAAGCAGGGCCCCAGCCCAGGACAGCCCGGATGGTCTCTGGGTAAGGTCTGTCCCATACGGAGCTCCCAGCCCCCAGCTGAGGGGAGCGGAGCTGAGCCCAGCGCGGATGGCGCGAACAGACCAGACGCAGACCTACCACACCAGGAGACGAGCAGAACGTGCCCTGGCATCTTGAAATACTGAGCTGTGGCATGTACCAGACCTCTCAACCCACAAAGAGCAAAGACATCAGAGAAGGTTAGTGGGAAAAGCTGAGTGACTGAGTTTGTGGTTCGGCCACTTGCCCCTGGGGCAGCGGAGGTGGGGCAGCCTTAGAACTAGGGCTGCAGTTGCTTCTGGCCCCAGGCCCACCTGGTGGGAGGAATTAAGTGGCTGATCAGAGCAGGAGTGAAGAGCCTGCTGAAGATTTAAGCCAAATTTGGGTAGGGGGCTCTTGGGGAAGGAGGAGCGCTGGTGAGGCAGCGCATCTGCCCAAGTGTGGAACATAGAACTCTTT
>JAQQSZ010012233.1:0-12063 GCA_028646595.1 Phalanger gymnotis | reverse complement strand
GGTCAAGGGAGAAAATCAATAAAGGGCGATAGTTTAGGAAGGAGAAAAACACAGTTAATCTTTCACAACATGAGTATTGTGGAAGGGTTTTACATAATGATAAGCATGTGGCCTATGTTCAACTGCTTGCCTTCTTAGGGAGGGTGGGCGGGCAGGGAAGAGGCAGAGAATTTGGAACTCAAAGTTTTAAACATAGACTTTCTAAAACAAAAAAAAATGTTTTTTCACGCAACTAGGAAATAAGATACACAGGTAATGTGGTGTAGAAATTTATCTTGCCCTACAAGAGAAGAAGGGAAAGGGGAATAGGAGGGGAAGTGGGGTGACAGAAGGGAGGGCTGACAAGGGAACAGGGCAACGAGAATACATGCCATCTTGGAGTGGGCGGGAGGGTAGAAATGGGGAGAAAATTCGTAATTCAAACTCTTGTGAAAATCAGTGCTGAAAACTAAATGTATTAAAGAAATTTTAATTTTTTTTTAAAAAAAGAAGAATGTAGGCTCATTTTAAGTTAATTGAATGATTTTAACAAACTATCAGTAACTTTGGATAGAACATTTCCAATTGAAAGATGAAGTCAAAAGTCTAAACGCAAAGGGTTCAAGAATGAGGGAGAAAGAAAGTGTAAGCAGTAAGTGTTGACAGCTTTTTCAAGCAGTCTGGTTGAGAATGGAAAGGTGAGATGGGGGGATGATAGCTCTATTGTAGGATCCAGGGGAAGTTTGGTTTAATTTTATTTTGCTTTGATTTCAAGATGGCCTTGCACAGTTTGAAGGCAGCAGAGAAAGGACCAGCTAGTAGAAACTGAATAAAGCTCAGGGGTGGTGGGGAATGAATAAGCATGAAATTTGTACAGAAGAACTCCTTCTGGGGGATGATGTCAAAAGGTTCTGAGGTGAAGAGACGGGAAGAGGGACAACACATTGAATGGCCTCATTTTTTTTAAGAAAAACAAGAGGCAAGGTGCTCAGACAGAAACAGCAACAGGAGCTGGAATCTTAAAGAGAAAAAAGAATCTTTTGTGGAGAGTGAAATGGCAATCAATGAGGGAGGAATATGAGAACTGCCTGGTTGAAAATGGATAACATAAATTTGTAATGCACCCGGTTAAGAGGGTTGTGGGACTGCCTGCAGGAGGTAAATGGTTGAAAGTAATCTAAAGATAATTTTTTGGCAAGGGTTGAGCCTAAGTCACCACCTTAGTTCAGGTCTTTAACACCTAGGTTATTCCAATAGCTTCCTAACTGGTTTTGAATGGCTCCTTCTTCCCACAGCCACCAAAGTGGTTTCTGTTATGCGCAGACATGACCATGAGAACTCCCCTATTCAATAACCTCCTGTGGGTTCCTAATTCCTGTAGAAATAAATAGAAACTCCCTTATTTAGCTTTTTCCTTCAATTAACTATCACTTATGTCTTCTATTCCCCAAGAGGAATAGAACACCCAAACTAAAAGAAAACTGTCATCTCAATACGTAAAGAAAATCAAATTTCTTTGCTGCCTATTTCAATAAAGTGTAAAGGTTTCTTTTTACCTTCAGACTGGATGCCTTATCTCCCTTTTAGGAGATGGGTTTCATCATCATCACCACCATCATCATCATTCTTATGCAATCATATTTGATCATTTTATTGATCAGTTTTCAAGTCTTTCAAAGCTGTCTTTTCAATCTTGTTACTGTATAAATTGTTCTCTGCTTCTGTTCATTTCACTCTGCAGCAGTTCATAGAAGTCTGCGCACGCTTCTCTGAAATAATTTCTTTCACCATTTTTGAAGACACAATAATATTTCATTACATTCCTGTTCTTTAAAAATACAAAAAGTTGCAATAATTTCTTGTTTACATTTATAGGTCTACTTCATTATTTTTTCTTTTTTTCTTCTTTCTTTTTCTTTCTTTTTTTAATCTTGGGAGAAATAGGAGACCTACTATTGTTAGGGCTGCATCAAAGAGTTTGCAGTTTAGTGCATTCTGAGGGATAGCTCCAAAGTACTTTTCAGAAATCTATACAGTTTTCCAAGGACTCTATAATCTGTTCCCGTTATCTTTGTCTTATTGTATAATGCACTACATTACAGCTAAAACTGGCCTTTTCTCTGTTATGCTTTTTTCTCCATGCTTGGAATGTCCTTCCTTCTCAGTTCTATCTCACAGAACATCTTTCCCTTCTTTCAACATACAGTTCAAGTACCACTCACGAAAAGAGGGTGGGAAGGTAACGTCTGTAGAATGGTTCATGGAACTCATATGACCCTTGTGTGCCACCAAGAAAATGAGAGAAGCTGTCCTGTTATGGCAGTTTTAAAGACACAGCCTGACCTGCCTATTCTGGTTACGAAGCCAATGGAAAGAGAAGACTTCTCCCCACACGGAAGATGAAAGCAAAGGATCTCTTCCAGAAGCAGCTTCCTGGCACACACTCCACTACCCCATGCCAGGAAGGAGACTTCTCTCTTAAGTGGTACTGGCATGGACAAAGCCCTCTTGGAATCTAATTACTCCCTCCTCATCTGAGCTTTGTGGGTTCCTGACCCTAGAGTTTTTCAGATCTGGGTAACAGAGTGGCAGGGTTATTGAAATAGCAACAGGGTAGAGTTGCTGTAGTTACTGTCCTGTGTCTATAACAGTGCTCTGGAAGGTTCTGCAGGGTAAGACTAACACAAATGCTTGCCATGGTGCTGTTTTACTTGTTGGAAGGCTCTATGACCCAAAGGTTATACACACATAGCTGTAGGTTTGTTCCTGGCCTGAGGCATTCCTTTCCTTGGAGTTCAGAAGGAGTTCATGGCTGAACTCCTTCCCTAGTGCTCTCCTCCTTTACAAATCTGGGCTAGAAATAAGACACACACTCTTGTTCCTATGTGGATCTCCTAAGCCACTTACAGAACTCTGATGCCCTCACAACAACTTGGCTGGGGTAACTATACAAGAAAGTTAGACTCGACTGCTACCTCTCACTCTGCCATCTTGTCAAATATTGTTACTGCAGCTTTAAGAGACAGAGCAAAAATCTCAACTAGAACAATAGAAGAGTGGTTTTCCTCGAAATTTCTAAGTGATAGTTGAGAAAATGTCAATTCAATCTCTCTACAGAATGAAGGAAAAGATGTATTTTTTACTTATGATCCTTGAGGATCTAGGAAGAATTTGAGAAGAGTGGACGGACGTGTTGAAAAAAAATCTTCTTCTGCCAGGTTTTACAGGACTTTGGGTACTTCTTCTTCAATCAATCAGTCAAGAAGCATTATGTATACTATATGTTAAATGCTGGGATTATAAGCACAGTGAATGGTGTGTGTGTGTGTGTGTGTGTGTGTGTGTGTGTGTGTGTGCAGAAGTTACTTACAAATAAATAAAAAGAGCTGAAGTTTGAGCTAATTCTCAATGGAGACTTCTGGTATTTGAGAATATCAGTGAAGGGATGTATTGTATTTGGCTGATAATAAGCATTTGATGAATGTTGATTGTTTCTTTTCTCATCCAAGAGTTATGTTGACTAATTAGTAATAATGCTTTTTCATTTATGTGTGCTTTTTCAGGTTTCAACATTTTAATATTGTTTTGAGGTTTGGGGCTTTGCTTGTTTTTCTTATGTGAATTGTTAAGATTGTTCTTGTAAATTTTTGTGGAAACCCTCTCCATTGTCTTACAGTACTTTTACAGTAAAGGAAAGCAGGTCACAGTGACCCTGTTCTTACTGAGCAAATTTTTAACCCAGAACCAGAAGAAAGTACCAAGAGTTTCAGGGTAAACTTTCCCAGAGGCTGAGCCATCAGACTCTCATGGCCTCAGAATTTTTTTCACTTCCTTATTTCTTTATTTTTAAACATTTCTTAGTATAGATATAGATATGTACTTATACATGTCTTCCCTGTGAAGTCTTCACATTTTATTTATCTCACACAGGCCTCAACAGCTGGAGAAACATTAATTGCTCATGGAGATAGTGAGGCCGATATATCACAAATTGACTCCTTAAATTGATTTGAAGTTAGTACTGTACCAACCAAACATCCAAAGAAGTATTTTGTCAAGAAAGGAAACATTTCATTTGGAGGAACAAAACATCAATTATATAAATGAAAAAGAAAAGAGGTTTTATCATTATTAAGTGTTTAATTGTAATACAGTGTGGTAATCATTAAAATGATTTGCTTAGGTTAAAAAAAGAGAAAGAAAGAGGAGGGAGAGAGAGACAGGGAGAGAGAGAGACGGACCCAGAGAGAGAGGGAGAGAGAGGAGACAGAGAAAGTGACAGAGAGATTGTTTGGTAGAACAGATCAGGTATGTAACATAGAAGGAAACAAACACAGAAGTATTGTTTTTCACAAATCCAAGACTTCAGTTCTTAGGAGAAGGACTCAAAGTGTTTGACAAAACCTTCTGGGAAAACTGGATTGCAGTCTGACAGAAATTAGGTTTAGATTAGCATCTCATACCATACACCCAAGATAATTTCCAAAAAGATATGTAATCTAGATATTTAAAAAATCATAAACAAATTACAGTCATAAGGAAAGAGTTACCTTTTAGATTTATGGACAGGAGAAAAGCTCATGACCAAACAAACACATGAGAGAGAGGATCACATAAGATAAAATAGATAATTGGATTACATAAAAAAGGTTTTATACTGACAAGTCTAATGTAATGAAAATTAGAGGGGAAAGTGATAGCTGGAACAAAATCTTAGCAAGTAATTTCTCTGATAGAGATTTCATTTCGAAGATACCTAAGTTGGCATAGTGATTAGAGCACCGGACTTGGAATCAGGAAATCCTGAGTTTAAATCTGATCATAACAACTTATAGCACCCACCTCCAGGAGTTGCTGTCAGGATAAAATGAGATAATATTTGCAAAGTACTTTGCAAAACTGAAAATGCTACATAAATCCCATCCATGAGGATGAGTAATAAATTCAAATCTGTATGACTGAGAACCATTCCTTGATTTAAAAAAATGATCAAAATTTATGAACAGTCAGTTGGTGAAAGAAGAAATACAAGCTACCAAGAGTTGTATTATTTTAATGTTCTCTCATTCTTTAAATTTTTTTTAACATTGTCATTTAAAGTTTCAGGTTCCTTCCTTCCCTCCCTCTATCCATCCCCTGTGGCCTCCCCGAGACAGTAAACAATAACACATAAATTATAAATGTGCAAGTATGTAAAACATTTCCAATATCAGTCCTTTCATACAAGAGCATTCAAATAAAAGAAAAAGTGAAAGGAGGAAAGAGAAAAATAGCATTCAGTCAATATTAGTTCTTTCTCTGGAGGCAGATAGCATGATTCATCATTAGTCCTTTGGGATTGTCTAGGGTCATTTTATTGCTAAGTAGAGCTAAGGCAGTCACAGTTCTTCCTTGAACAGTGTAGCTGTTTCTGTGAGCAATGTTCTCCTGGTTCTGTCCACTTCATTATGCATCAGCTCATGTAAGTCTCTCTAGGTATTTCTGAAATTGTCTTGCTTGTTGTTTCTTATAGTATAATAATACTCCACATAGTCATATACAGCAGCTTGTTTAACCTTTCCACAATTTGATATGTTTAACCGTTCCAGTGGATTTGATTTCCCATTCTCAGCCACCACAAAAAGGCCTGCTATAGATATTTTGTACAAATAGGCCCGCCCTTTTTTAAAATATCTTTGGCATGTAGACAAAGCAGTGGTATTGCTGGCACAAAGGGTTTGCATAGTTTTGTAGTCCTTTTGGCATGGATCCAAATTGTTCTCCAGAGTGGCCGGATCAGTTCATAACTGCAGCAACAATGCATTAGTGTCCCAGATTTCCCACATTCCCTCCAGCATCTAACATTTCCCATTTTTGTCATAATATCCAATGTATGGATGTGAGGTGGTACCTCAGAATTGTTTTACTTTGCATTTCTCATCTACAGTGATGTAGATTATTTTCTCATATGACTATAGATAGCTTTGATTTCTTTGCCTGCTCATACTCTTTGACCATTTATCAATTTGGGAATGACTCCTATTTCTATAAATCTGACACCATTATCTATCTATTTGAGAAATGATGCCTTTATCAGAGATGCAAGTTGCAAATGCTCCTCATCCCACTCCTTAGGTTTCTGCTTTCCTTTTCATCTTGGTTGCACTGGTTTTGTTTGTGCAGAAACTTAATTATCTATTTTTACATAAATGTATGCCCTTATCTATAAATCTGACAGAGAAACTATTCCATGCTCTCTTGACTTGCTTGTGGTGTCACCTTTTATGTGCATATCATGTACCCATTTTCACCTTATCTTGGTATACAGTGTGAGATGTTGGTGTATACCTACTTTTTTCCATGCTGTTTTCCAGTTTTCCAGCAGATTTTGTCAAATGATGATTGTTGTTTCAAAATCTTTTATTTGGGGGTTTGTCATATTCTATTTGCTATATCATTTACTATTATGCAATTTGTACCCAATTCATTCCACTGATCCACCACTATTTCTTAGGCAGTACCAGATTGTTTTGATAATTACCACTTTATATTACAGTTTGAAATCCAGTACAGAATTCACAGGATCACCGATTTAGGGGAGATGGGACAGAAGAGAACTTTGAATTAGATCTCCTCACTTTATAGTTTAAGAAACTCAGAGGCAGAGAGCTTGTGCTTTGCCCAGGGTCCCAGAGCTAATAAATGTTTTCAGTGGGATTTGAACCCAGGTCTTCCTGATTTTTATGCAATACCCTATTGCATGACACTTTTGCGGTAACCTGTTATCTCTCAAAGAACAAATAATGTCTGCGCTGCACAAATCCTTGCAAAAATAGAGAAAGAGATGCATTTTTGTTGGTGCGGATAACCCAACCATCAATAAATAGAGAATGAAAACTAGAGCAGTATCACCAATGCATATTTATATAAAATATTAGAAGAGGAGTTTTCATTGTGAGCAGATTAAATTATTGTAGTGAATATAAACTACATTCCAAAAGATTCTAGGTTATTTATAACAAAATAGTAAAAATCAAAAGACTGCAGTGAAAAGAAAATTCAGTGAAGTAGTGCTAATTTATATTCAGAATGTAGAAAAGAATAGAAATAAAAGACTTAAGAATAATGTCTTTTTAATCAAGAGCTAAATTTTTTTATAATAGAGAAGTTTAGTGGGTTTTTTTTGTCCAGTGAGATTAGAAATAACACGAGAAGGCTCTGTCTGTTTGGTATAGTGCTAGAATTTATAATGTTCTAGCAAGAAGACCAATATGATAACTTACTTGGTGAAGCCTGGATCACCAGAAAAAATAGAAGTAACTAAATAGTTACTGCAAAGGAGCAAGCTATAAAATAAATTCACAAAACGTGTATTCCTGTATCTATTCCTCTTTCTAAGCAACAAAAAAGTGAATGATTTTATCAGATCTAGGAAATCCAAGGACAAAATGAAGGCACTTACCACGGCTCAGCCTAAGCTAACAACTAATGTGAAATTCGACCCGGACTCTGAGAAAGAGCTGAAGATTAAAGAAACCCTTCAAAAGGAGAAAAACTTAACGTCAAGAAAAAGTTACCAAGTATGTCTTCTTTCTTTCCTTCTCCTACTTCCTACATCTCATGGCTCTCTTAGGCTTTAGCCATACTTGCATGGGCTGGGTAGATCAGTTGGATGGGTTACCACAGAAGTTTTAGACTAAGGACTAAAGCTTTTGCCTAGAAGAAACTAATTTTGTTGAGTTTTTAAAGACATTTCAGACCATTGCTCTGACTGTCCTTTCCTTAGTATTTTGGCTGCCTAATTTAACATTCCCCTTTCCTACCTTGTTTGTATCCCATTTCCAGAGCATTGATAGTGGTCCCTGATGTAGGTTTGGTGTAATCAAAATTGCTGTGAGGAAATGAGAAAATGTATGTGAAATACTTTGCAAACCTTAAAAGAAAAAAATAAAGATGTCACATGTCTATTTATTGATGTTTGTGTAAACCTGTTATTTCTCTTGAGGAAATTTCTCTGCCAATGCAGATTTGCACCTTTTTTGCAATTTAGAGGCTTAGAGAATTGCTTAAGATACTGAGAAGTTATAGTAAGACTTAAACCCATTATGAGGCAGGTATTCCAGTGACTTTGAAGCTGGATATAGTACTTCTTGATGATGTCTAAATGTTTATTTTATCATCATCATGATCGTCATCCTTTTAGAATTTCACCAGAAGGTGCTCCGAGCCATTCCTTGTTCTGACCCCAACAGAATCCTAGAACCAGGAGAAGTGTATTTTGATATTGAGGTAAGGGAAAGGGAAAACACCTACTATCTGCTAGGTGCTGTGCTGAGCATATTTTACAAATGTTATCTCATTTGAGTTGGGCTTCGTTACTCTTGACTTCTTGGTCAGGCCTTTGTTAATTTACCTTGAGACAAATTAGGCTTCATTATGTGGAGGTGAAGACAATTTGTTACTTTCTTCACTTGTTAAAGAGACTTAAATGAGAAATATACATAAAGTACTTTGCAAACTTTAAGTAAAAATACGAATGTCAGATTCTGTTTCTGTTTGTCTAAACCTGTGGTTTCTGATGTGAAAACTCATCAGAGTTGACCTCTAATTTCTGAATCTTTGGTGCTATAATCCTGTAGTAGGTCCTATAACCTTGGACACAGGAGAAGGAGGTCTGATCCTCATCAGTCTAATTAAAAAATTCAGTCTACAAACATCTTTGAGAGACTCAAGAACTCTGATCATTGCGTTGAGCGACCATGATTCCAGGGGCTTGATGATGAAGCATCCTGTCCATCTCCTGACAGAGAGATGATGAATACAGGGTGCAGGAGGAGACACAGTTTTAGACATGGCCAATGCAGAAATTCATTTTGTTCAATTGTTGTTACAAGGGTTTTCTATTTGTTTTCGAGAGGTGGGAGGATGGAGTAGATGGGAGGAAGAAAAAATAGACCTCTGTAGTTGAAAAACATTTAATTTAATTCCTTTAACAATTAATATTTTGACACTTTAGAAAAAGTTCAATCTGTATTTAGCATTCATTTTCACAGCTTATAAACAGGATAAGCACTGCATTTATATCCAAAGGGCCTGGGTGTGAATTCTCACCCTATCTGTGTTTATTACTTAAGCGAATTTCGGAAAGATATTTCGTCTCCCTGAGAATCAGTTCCTTCCTCTGTAAAATGAGGTTGAGCTGGGTGATATCTTAATGTCTCTTCCAGATCCTACATTTTGTGATTCTAAGTGCCTATGATATGCAAGTTAGATCCTGGACCCAAGAAGAGAAATGACACAGGATCAGCTTTCAAAAACAATGTATAAGCTACTTGAGGGATAGGAAGGATAGATATAATGGTTTAAGGACAACTAAGGCAAGTGAAAAAGAAGAGATTTGTTTCAAGTGGTAGAAAAAATTTTAGATGAAGCTGGAGCAAGATTTCACATAAGAAGTTGCATATGATGTGGTTTTTTAAGGAAAGAAGGAGCCTCAACTGACAGAGATGGGAAAGGTTAAGTTCACTGTAGGAATAGAGAATTGTTTAGGCGTGGATGAGGAAGACAGCAGAGAGATTAGAGGCAACAGTTTCCCAGCTTGACTGGAATATGGAGTGTTAGATATCTATGACAATTTCAGAGTTGGAAGGGACCTCAGTGGCTACATGGTCTAACCAATACCTAAGAAAGAAATCATAGCTTAAAGGCTTTCAGTACTTTTAAATGTCCTTTCAGTATATTTAATTTTTGCATGGCATGAATAGTTAGAAAATTTTTCCTTACATCAATTTACAATTTGTTTTGTGGCATATCTCACCCATTGTTCTGAGCGCCAAGCAAAATTGATCCAATCCTTCCATGCAACAGTGCTTTAGAAACTTGAAAGCACATCAGTTTTATGTAGGCTATGTCTCCACACATACTTTCCTTGCCCATCACTGTGAAATCGTCTCTTGTCCTACCTAAGTATCCTCAGTTCCTCCAATCAGACTTCATATAGTCCTTGACCACCTTCACCATGTTAGTGGTTTTTCTCTGGACACACTTCAACTTATGAAAAAGCAGAATCAACGAAGGCATTCTCTCTTTCTCTCTGTTAGGAAAATTACATAGAAGAGGAGAACATAGAGGAAGGGTTGGAAGCCAAGGTAGAATCCACTAGTGGAGATTGTGGGATTCTTGATCTACTTAAAGCCAGTAGACTGATTGGAAGACCTGATTATGTAGGTCACAGGTAAGTACCTACCCCTGCTTTTCATTTCTGTATAAATCATGAGAAAACATATAGTACAGTGGATACTAAGGAGCTCTGGAGTTAGGGAGACCTGTGTTCAGGTCCTGTCAGCCTTGTGACAAATGACTTGTCTTCTTAGTAGTGACTCAGGCAGCCCTCTAAGACTATAAGTTGCAGAAGAGATACAATTCTGCATTGGTCAATGAAGTTTCTGTACCTGGGATGAAAGCTATTGATGAAGTCACAGGTCTGGTCCAAAAAGTCAGTTCATGTCCAGGCTAGAATCAGTTAGCAAGCATTTCTCTTGGGCTCAGTATAGGTTTCATTTTGGCCTTAAGTGTTATCTTCTTAGACAGTATAATCAATGATTTAGAGTTGGTAGGAACCTTAAAGGTGACCTAGTGATTTTGACAGTGATATTTTTGGAGGCGGGAAGATAAGGCAGATGAGGTTAAGCGACTTGCCCAAGGTTACCCAGCTAGTAAATGTCAAGTACATATAGCATATCAGTCATTTAAATTACATATGGGATAAAGTGAAATCTGATGCTTACTGGATTTTAAGATTGACCATTAATGTGTACTGAGAAAGGGAAATGTGGCTATTGGGAATTGTTTGGATTGGTTGCAGAAGAGAAAATCCAGAAAGAGTTCTTGTGAAGGAGTGGCCCTTGAGTTATGTTTTAAAAGGACTGGAGACATGCGGTATGGCAGGCAGCAGTAGAGAGGTTACCCATGCTACTCTGCCATCTAACACTTGCTAAAAGATGTACATATTCTGGGGAAAGAGTAACATTGTTATCATTGGTACATGTCTATATAAAAGGTTCTTATAACCAGTTAATAACCAGTTAACCTACTATGGATATACTTCCTATGGATCAGTCACTGTTCAAGGAATAAAAAAGCAAATAAATAAGTGAAATGAAAGAGTTCCTACTCTCAAGGAGTTCCTCAAGTTTCTACTCTCTCATTCTGTACAGGGGAGACATCATAAATGTGCGTAAGCATAATAGGTAGGATCTGGTGCATCACCACACCTTGTAAGTTACTCAGACTCGGTCTACTACTTACCTTTTTGCTATATAATTAATTTTAACCCTACATGCAATATAATGATCTAATGGTATATTATGAATTTATTGGCTGATACTCACCCTAGTTCGTTACATATTAATTCTATAACAAAGACGAAAAATCATCCTTTTCCGGTAGCAATTAAACTTATTGTTATATAAGTAAATATATATATTAAAATTGAAGAATACATATAAGTTATTTAGCAAGTGGAATAAATCCTAAACATGACATATAAGACTATTTACAATACTTTAGTTATGACCAATGTCGCAAGTTGGGTTACATTAAACTACCTTGAAAGTAACAGTAATAGACTTGATCCTTGTTCTTTTATCTAGAAACTCAGTCTTACACATTCATGGGTTCTTAAGAATCTTAATATTTCTGCTCACAATTACTTCTTTTTTGTCTGTCTTTAGCAATCACAAGAAAAAAAAGCATTACATTTTGAAAATAGCATGTAGGAGGCAATCCCTCACAGAATCTGTGTAAAATTTTCTATATATCCTCACTCGCCCCTCCCTTCCCAGACAATATTTGGTCAAGGAAGATGTTTTTCAACATGTCCGTACAGTCTTCTCAAATTCTTGGTAGATCCTCAAGGATCATAAGTAAAAAATACATCTTTTTCTTCATTCTGTACAGAGAATGACTTCACATTTTCTCAACTATCACTTTGAAATTTCCAGGAAAACCACTCTTCTGTCAATCTAGTTGAGTTTTTTACTCTGTCTCTTAAAGCTGCAGTAACAATATTTGACAAGATGGCAGAGTGAGAGGTAGCAGTCGAGT
>JAQQSZ010012232.1:0-12063 GCA_028646595.1 Phalanger gymnotis | reverse complement strand
AAAAAAAAAAAAAGCCTCCCAAGGAGGTGATGACCTACCGGAGCCTCAGTCTGCCAACCTTGCCTATGCATGCAGTGTGCTGGGAAAGCACTTCATAGATTCTAACCTCACAACAACCTTGGGAGGGAGATGCTATTGTTACCCCTACTTTAAAGATGAGGGAACAGGCAGACAGAGACTTGCTCAGAATCACGGAGTCAGGAAAACCCGAGTTCAGATTCTGCCTCACCTGTAGTATCTCTGTCATGGCCACCCCAGGCCTTGTGCCCCTCAACACCAAATATCTGCCATACGTGAAGACAGCAATGGGGGCTCTACTGAGGCTTTCCCTCTGCTCTTGGGAAGCTAGACAGAACAAAAGTCCCAGTTCTCCCTGGGACCAATGACACCCAGAAGGCGGAATATGAATGTGTGGTGCACGTGAGCCCCTCTCTCCCCTGCTCACTGCCAAGATTGCGCAGCAGGTTTGAGACGTCATGGCCTTTGTGCTCCAGCTCGCGGATGCGCTGCTCTTGCTTCAGTCTCTGCGCCAGCTCCTGTGCTTTCTGCATGGTCTGATACAGCTCATTTGTCTTAAGAGTCATCATTTCCTATGATTAAGAGAAACATGGAAAGGGCTCTTAATTGGATGAAAAGTTTTCTTGGACCCGAGCCTCGTGCCTCCTTCCCTCCCTCCCTCCCGACTCTAAAGAAAGGGGTTTTTGGCTGATCATTTCAACCTTTTATTCCTTAAATATGAGAGACCACAAACAGAAAGATACTGTCTTAACTATTCTTTATCATTGACCAAGTTAACCGTTAAGGACTTAAGTCAGTCACTTTGCACAGGCACACCAGGTAAAACACAGAGGTTTGGATTTTTAGTTATTCTGGCAGTTTCTTCAGATTTGCCTTTTTTTAAAATCAAATGAAGCTTTATGAAATGACATTAAATGGCCTATTAAATGACATACGAACTTCCAATCTAGTATTTCAGACCTTAAGGCAAGTGATCTGTATCCCTTTCCCTGCATGGAGTCATTCAACAATAAGCATTTGTTAACCACTTACTGTGTGCCAGCGACCGAGAACATAAAGGTAAAAAACACGTGTGCCTTCGGGAAGTTTACGTTCTTTTTGGGGATCCAACAGGTACACATACAAGTATGAACAAAATGAGGGCCTGGAAGCTATTGGGAATTAGGAAAGGCCTCACGTCAGAGCTGGTGCTTACGTTGGGAATTTTAAGAGGCCAGGAAAGGGTCTATGACAGCCTGGGCAAAGGCTTCAGGATGGGAAGTCCCATAAGGAAGAGCACATAGGCCAGCCTGGCCCAATTATACATGTATATGAAAGGGAGTAACACGGAATAAGCCCGGAGAGATGGTGAGAGCCACGCTGTGATGCTGTCCCCAAGGACGCTCAGACAAGTAACTGAGGAATGCAATCCTGGCAGCGGTTTGGAGCAGAAAGAGAGGGGGCGGTGCCTGAATGGTGAACAGAAGAGACAGATGACAGATGTCATGGAGACTGGAAACAAGCCACTGTGACTTTGGACTCCCTATCTGCCAGTCACCACGCAGTGGTTTGGTTTTGGAATTCAGGAGTGTCCCAGGCGGAAGAGAGATCTGTGGAACCTTTGGCAGCTGGCGAGGTCACTGAGGCAGTGCAGAGAAGGCGGCCTAGGACAGAATGGGGGGCATACCCAGGGCTAGGCAGGCTAGCAGTGATGGTGGAGACCACAGAAACCTGGAGAAGAGAGAGGGTAGTCAATCTTATGCTACAGAAAGACCAAAGATGGAACTGGATTGGCAATTCAGAGATCCTCAATACGTGAGCCAGTAAAGCACTTAGCACAGGGCCTGTGCACACAGTAGGTGCTTCCTTCCTGCCTTCAAGGGAGATGTTCTAGTGAGTGATGGGGTTGAGAAGGGATAGGAAGTGGAAATAATGCATAGATTTCTAAGAGTTTGGCTTCAAAAGGAAAGCGTGATAGTTTGAAGGGATGCTCGTTTTTTAAAGAATGAGAGAGCCTTGGGCATGTTTGTAGGGAGCCGGAAATTAGGTGGACTGTCATCCAGAACATGGGATTGAAGAGCTCCAAGCAGGGTTCTGAATGCTCTGTCTTGATCCGATCCGGTTTCAAGCCAGCCCATTTTGGGGTCTGGGGTAGTGAAGCCCACCGGAGACAAAGGGAGGAGCCTCAAAATCCAGGTCCAGTCTGGGCAGAATCTCTGGTCTCCCTCTCAAAATACCTCCTGCATTGTTTCTCTTGATATTCGGTATATAACCGTAACTGCCTTTGTCTCCTCAGTTACAGTGGAAGCTCCCTGGGCCTGCAGAGGGGCCTTCACTGTCTGCGTCCGCAGAGTCTGGCATTGAAGAGCTAAATAAAATACCAGATGATTAACTGATAGACTCCAGGGAGGTGAGTTAAAATATTAACCATAGGTAATGTTTCTACAGCATGTGTAAGGTGCTGTCACAATCCTCTTTTTACAGGAGGAGCCTAAGGCAGGCGGCTCTTAAATAATCACCATAATAATAGCTAACGTTTAGACAGCACCTACTATGTGCCAGGCACTCTGCTAAGCACTTACTTGATCCTCACAAGAAACCTGGGAGGCAGGTGCTATTATGATCCCCATTTTACAGCTGAGGAAACTGAGGCAGACAGTGGTTACGTGACTTGCCCAGGGTCACACAGCTAGTCTTTGAGCCTGGGTTTAAACTCAGGCCTTTCTGACTCCAGGCCCAGTGCTTTGTCCACTAGGCCACTCTGGTGCCTCTCAGAAGAAAACGCTGCTCGCTCATCAGTGTCCGATGCTACAGTCACATGGCTCTTAGATAAACTTCAGCCCCGTGACTACCTCTGGTGGTTTAAAAAACAAAATAATTTTGTCTTAAAAACTTTAACGATTTCCCGGCTCTCTCGGCTCCAGATCAGGGAGCCCATCACAAGCTGTTTGGGCGATTCCCTCTTGCTTTCAGCGATTTTCCAACAGTGTCATCCTGTGATACCTCCTCAGGGCCTGGAGGGGAAGCCCAGGCCTGGCAGCCCATGTGCCCTCCACAGTCCTTTCCTTGGGGGTGCTACCAAGTGGGCATCAGGATCTGTGGTCTCAGTCCCCACCAGCTGCCTCGAAGAGCCCCAAGCTGTAGTACCAAAGGGATAGAGATACGTGCTCGTGGAGGGAAAGCCTCTCTCAATGTAATCAGACATCTCTGATAGGCCATGAGCATCTATGGATACTGTGCTCGGTGTCAGGAGGAGCCGAGTTCAAACCCAGCCTCCAGATAGCTGCTGTGTGGCCAAGTCTCTTTTCCTTAGTCTCCTCTCTGACTGTACCTACTTCCCAGCTGAGATCCCTCTCGAGTGCTTGTGAGCACAGAGCGCTGCCATGATCGTCTTTTACATCTTCCTTTACCAGGACCATCTCAGGCCACACCCAGGCAGCAGCGCTGTCCACGGGACACCCCAAAGTAGGTCCTTCCAGCAGGGAAGGACGACAATTCCCTGCCCTTCTGGGCGGCTCCAGCTGTTAGCAAGTTTTCCCCTTCAGGCTGCTGCCAAGCTGATCTTCCCAAAAAAGACCCCAGTGCATCAGTCACTGGTTCTCCGTGGCTTCCCCTGCCCGATGTGGCTCTCCCCCATCTTGGCCCACTTACTTCACATTACTGGCCTTTATCCATTTCCAGTCAGAGTGACCCAGACGACGCCCCAGTATGCCCCATCTTATCTCCTGCCTCCCAGACTGCAAGCGCACGCCGCCTTTTTGCTTCTCCCAAACCCTTGTTTCTCCAAGGATCAGCTCTGGTGCCATCTCATCCACAATGATCCCTCTCGATCGCTTCGAGAGCTTTGTACCCACCCTGTGGACGTGGTGCGATCCTCCTGGGGTGGAGGCTGCTCCGTTCTGGCTTTGGAATCCCCAGGGCCTGGCACGTAGGAATGTTTACTGGACTGAAATGATCAGTTCCCTACAGAGCTACCTCAATCAATGTACTTCCTTCTTTTCTTCTTCAGGATTATTTGTGTTTGTACCACCAGAATTTCATTGTTGAGGGCACCATCCCATCCCCTTTAGAGTAGTGGTTCAGAAAAGCATTCCTCAAAAGACAAATGGTCCAAGGAAATGAACAAACCATAGCTGAAAGGAGATTAACAACCCTACAAGAGAGTCTTCTAAGTCATTAATGAGAAAAGAAGTGCCGAAGAAAAACCCTTAGGTTTCAAACCAAATCCAGTAAAATGGCAAAGACGACAAAGACAGGAGAGTCAGTGTTAGAGAGGCACGCTGATGCTTTGTTGGTGGAGCTATGAATGAAGACAGCTTTTCTGGAAAGCAGCTGGAATGATCTGTTTGACCCAGAGTCTACTGTTTGGCATTTAACACAAGGATGGCACTGACAAAACCTCCACAGATACCGAAATATCGAGAGCAGCACTTAAAAAAAAAGCAGACATCAACCAACCCGAGAAGAGCTAACCCAACTGTGCTGCATGAGCAGAGTGGAGTGTAGAGAAGCACGGGAAGATGTAACTACGCTGATGCGAAATGAAGGCAGCCAAGCCGACAAGACAGAACACATGACGACTCCAAAGATACAGATACAAAGAAGCACCACAAACAATCACAAATGAACGCTATGAAATCTGAAAAGACGAGCTTGGCCCAAGAGAAGAGGCCTGCCTGTCTTCGGTAGAAACAGGGCGGCCACAGCTGTCCAACAATGAGTAGAGTATCGGATTTCCTTTTTAATGTGCTGAGGACTCTCACAGACATTTTCCCTCTATTTCCTCTTCTTTTTAACAAAAGATTCTGCTTGAAGGAATGAAGTTCTGGGAAAGGGAGGGTTACAGGGGAAATGTAGGAGATGTAAAAGCAAAAGATAACTTCTATTTTTTAAGAAGCATCTTAGGCCAAGGTGTCTTGCCATCCTATTAACTCTTTGCTACCCACTTTCAGAAAATCTGGGTGGCACAAGCCACGCCCGCCGCTGCCCTCCGTGTCTAGCACCACCCGTTTCCAGGGTCATGTTTTCCCATGACAGGCCAACCAACACTTCCCAGCTGCTTTGCTTTTAGGAGAGAGCGCCAGTAAAAGTCTCCTCCATTCTGACTCTAGCCTGGTCCCGTACCTGCTCCCAGCATTCATCATCTGCTTCCTGCTGCTTTTCATGGCCCACAATCTACTCGATGGCCATACTAGCATTTCCATAGATATTCTGGTTCAAAAACAGACAGGAGGAAATAGAGGAGAGAGCTAGGTCTACATGTATCTAGCTGTTCCACCACACTTTTTATTTAAACATGTACCCTTTCATTCCCATATTCTGGTTGCAATCTAAGACACAGATTAGGTTGTATTAATTTCTCGTGTTATGATATCGAGTTAGTTTTTGTACTCGCATGCTTTACATTTGTGGACACAGAGCTGCAGCTGTAAGCATGAGGACTGCCCACCTTCTTGGATGTCCTTTGCCTTCTTGTAAATCATCAGCTTCTCTGCCGTCAGTCTTCTCCTGGATTGTGGCTGGTGCTCTTGGTGGGGCTCAGCACTCACAGGAGGTTTTTTGCCCTTTTGATTCCAGTTTAAAGTCCTCTTCAGGTGTGCAGGTTGAGCAGCCTACTTCATTTCTCTGAAAGCCTGTCTTTTGGATCTATAAAACTGGAACATATCTCAAAGAGCCTCCCTGCTTGCAGGCAAATATATTCTGGCTATTGTTAGCTATGCTCTATCCTTGGCTAAGGGCCTGTCATTCCTGCTTTTTAAGCTTTGATTTGAAATTCAAATGCTATTCTCCATCTTCAGAACCTGTTTACTTCCTGTCTGCTGCCTCATTTCCCCTCTAAGGCCCTTATCTTCAACTAGCAGTAGCGAAGGATTATGAAGTCCTGAGCAAAAACGCTGGAGCCTTGAGAGGCCCAAATGGTATTTTTAAAATCACTGCTCCTGACTGAAGCTGGAGATTCAGAAGAGAACAGCAGGTTAACAAGATGGCTTCTGAAAAGGAGGTTTGTATTTCTGGCCACAGCTTAATATACAATACAAATGCCAAGTTTTCTCCTGGAGGTGGAACCTAACCTGGAGGTGGAGGCTAACAAGGACAAATACAAATATATCTGGAGTCTTCCAAATCTGATCAGGAAGGAGGGATGTAACTATATAAATCTGCCAAACCCGAGGCCACACAAAGCTGAAAGGACAACTTGGGAAGAGGAAATGATGTAATTACTTTCCTTTGTAAATCCAGTGTTTAGCACATGGCCTGGCCCACAGTAAGTACTTAACAAATGCATGATGACACAACTTGACAATTTGCAAAACATGATCATCTAATTAGAGTTGGTAATAAAATCTTTAGAGGCCTAAATACAAAGGATGCTGATTGTCACCTATATGGACAACAAAAAAGGATTTTCAAAAACTGCTGAGGGAAGGACAAAATTGATAAGAAGGCCAGTGAGCCCTCATGGGTCCTCTATGGCTAATGGAGTTGGAGCCTAAGGTAAGTAAGGAGAGAAGTCACTTGAGGCTGGACAAAGGTCACTGTGGGGGACTGAGAGGGGCAGTGTGTTAGGCCACCTTTGGTGATTCTACAAAGATCTTGGACAGGAGGGTTGTCACCAGGCTTCTTAAATTTTTGAAAATACTGAAGTAATGCAACAGAAGAAGTTAATATTGATTGTTCCAGAAAATCTTGTTATAATGTCCACGTGTAGCCTAATGCCTGGAGCCAGATTCTAAAGGAGCCACTCTGGCCACCTTGCCTGACCGTGTTGGTAAAAGAAAGCTGCTTGTTGTCACCTTGTAAGTCAGCAACTTTGGCCTAGAAGGAATGAGGGGTGAGGCTAGGAGGAAAACCTGGTGGAAGGCAAAGGTGGGCCTCCTGGATCCCTCTGGGGAAAGGGCTCTGTGCTTTGGGTGAGTGGGAGGAAGAGCAGAGACTAACAGGTCCTGAATTCTACAGGCCCTGGCAATTATAGATTTGTAGCACAAATTCCTTTTACTTTGTTAATATTGATGGGAGAGTCATTTGTTCATTGGCTGTAAGAGACCCAATAGATGTTTACAGAGCTGCCTGTCGATGCTGTGACAAGTGTTGGCTGTTTTAAAAGCTAGCACAGACGGACAAGTACCTGAAAATCATGACGCCTTTCTAAATGTTCTCATTATAACCTCACCACAAACTCTCATGGATATAAATACTATGGTAAAGAAAATCCCAGGTTAAACCAGAGTCCACCTTTCTGCCACACGATGGCGCAATCAGTGATGTTCAAATGAGTCATGTGGTAACCAATCTTTCTTTGATGGTTCAACTGGACTTTTCACTGGAGATAGATGCAAAGCCTCAGCTGTTTTCACTCTAATACAACTGTATTTTCTGCAAGGCTGATCACTGTTTTCTGGCTTAATGGTTCCCCTCCAGCTTTCTCCTCTTGTAAGTAAAGGTGCAGGCCCCTACAAAAAGCATAGCAGCTGCTACCAAGATCCTCACTCACCTCCTTGCGCTTCTGCTGAAGCAAGTCTTCCTCAAATCGCCTCTGCATCTCTTCTCGTTCCCTTGCCAGGCGACGCTCTTCCTCCTCTTCCTCCTGTCTCCTCTGCTGCTCCTCCAGCTGCTTCTTCCTTCGCTTCTCCTCCACCTGGGCAGTGATGGCCTTCTACTCACAAAAAAAAGACAGACACAGCGTTAAGGGTCTAAGCCAGTGGTGTTCAACTCAAACAGAAATGGACGCTATTAAGCTGTCCGAAAAGATCCCTGTGGGTTGACTTAGAAAACCCTCTGTTAACATTATCTATGTTCTAGGTATTTTTGTTTTGTTAAATATTGCCCAATTCATCTTTATCTGGGATGGAAGAGAGTTGCAGACCACCCTGCAGCCCTCTCCTATGCTGCAAAGAAATAATACTCCATTTCTTTCTGGATTTCCCTGGCTCTAATTTTCTAAAAGAAGTACTAGGAGGGCTTTTTTTATATTTTTCATTTCCCAGGGGGTCAGTAAGCACTGAAATGGAGCTTTGGCAAGAGGTGTTTATAATGTACAATAGCTGCTCAACATTTATTAAACACCAACTACGTGCTGGGCACTGCACTGCCTGCTGGGATACAAAAGAGGCTCATGATCTAGGGGGAGACAAGAAGCAAACAGCCGTTTGCTGACTGTTCCACGACCCCATTTGGCATTAAATCCTGGAGCAGTTGGCCATTTGTTTTATCACTGCCCATTCTCTCGACTTCTCTGAAGCCTTGGACCCCATCAAACCCTCTTCTTCTTGCCAGCTTTCTGTGACACTGCTCTCTCCTGCTTCTCCTCCTCCCTGTCTGACCACTTCATCTTAGTCCCTTGGGGTGTGCTCCAAGGCTCTGTCCTGGGCCACCCCTTCTTTATCTGCACCGTTGCTATTGGTGGTGGCATCGGCTCCTTTGGATTCTGTTATTATCTCTGTATAGGTGATTCCCAGATCTCTTGGTCTCTCTCCACATTCTCTCCTGAACTCCAATCTTGCAGCTCTAGCTGCCCATTGGACATCCCAAACTGGATGTCCTAAAAACATCCTAAAACTAAAAATATCCCGAACTTAACTCCCTTCCCCCCACCTCTTCCTGAAATCCTTTCCTCTCCCTACCCTCCCTATTACTGTAGAGGGCACTACTCTCCTCCCAGTCCATCAAGCTCACAACCCAGAAGTCACCTTCAGCTTACTAGCCCTCGTTGCCATGCCCCCCACCCCCATCCGATATGGTGCCATAGCCTATTGATACTTCTACATCATCTCTCTAATATGCCGCCTTCTCTCCTCTGACACTGCCATTACTCTAGGGCAGGCCCTTATTACCTCATGCCTCAACTGTTGCCTGCAGGTGGGTCTGCCTGCTTCAAGTCTCTCCCCCTTCCAATCCATTCTCCAGACAGTTCAGTGATCTTCCTAAAGGACTGACCATGCCATCCTCCAATTCATTAAAGTCTGGTGGAACCCTATTACTGTGAGGGTCAATCGGAAATTTTCTGTTTGGTATTCAAAGCCCTTTATACTCTATTTCTCCCTTCCATGTCAGTCAGTCAATTAACATTCATTAAGCACCAAATACATGCTGGGCATTGTGGATACACTCAAGGAGCTCACAGTCTAATGGGGGAGACAACATGCAAACGAATACATGTAAAGCAGGCCATATGTAGGGTAGAGATAATGAAAAGAGGGAAGGCCCTGGGATTAAGGGGGGTGGGGAAGGCTTCCTGAAGAAGGTTGGATTTTAGCTGGGACTTAGAGGAAGCCAGGGAGAGAAGGAAGGAGAATTCGCCTCAGGTATGGCGGACAACCTAAGAAAAGAACTACCACCGAGAGACTGAGCATCTTGTTTTTGGAACAGCCAGGGGGCCAGTGTCACTGGATTGAAGAGTGTGTTAGGGAATAAGGTGTAGGAAGCCTTGGAGGAATAGGAAGGAGCAGGTCATGAAGGGCTTTGAAGGCCAGAGCATTTTGTATTTGTTCCTAGAGGCAAGTGGGAGCCAGTGGAGTTTTTTGAGTAGAGGGGTAACATGGTCAGACCTTTGCTTTAGGAAAATCACTTTTGTGCCTGAATGGAGGATGGACTGGAATGGGGAGAGACTGAGGCTGCAGGCCTATCAACGGCTAATGCAGGAGCGGTGAGGAGGACCCGCAGTGGGGATGGAGGGGCAGAGGATCGGCGAAGGCATATTAGAGAGGTGCTGCAGAAGTGAAATCACAAGCTTTGACAACAGCTGGGTCTGGCAGCAGAGAGACAGCGAGGAGTCCTGGATGACACCTAGGCTGAGCCTGGGAGAATGGTGATGCCCTCACCAGTAATAGGGAAGGGAGGAGGTTTAAGGGGAAAGAGAGAGTCCTACTTTGGACACACTGAGTTTGGGATGTCAGGGCAGGAAAGGCAGCTGAGGATCATCCCCCCAGAAATGGCAAGTAATTAAATCCATGTAAGCTGCTGAGGAGGCCTTCCACCTCCAGCTCATGCCCACAGACTCTCTGATCCAGTGGCCTCCTCTCCATCTTTCCACAGAGCAGTCCATTCTCTGCAGGGCCTTTGTTATGTCCCCTTTTCCTCCTCATAACACCCTGGCTTCCTTAAGAGTCAGTTTCTTCCCCTGAGATCATCCCCCTTGAGCCCTGCATGCACACCTGGGCTGTACAGAGCTGTCTGCGTGTTGTTTCCCCATCAGACTGGAAGCTCCATGAGAACAAGGCCCAGATTTCTGCCTTTCATGATATCCCCAACATTTAGCAATGCCTGGCACGTCCTAAAGCTACTGGAATTACTGAGTAGGGCTGGGATGACATGTGTCGTGGTGTGAGGAAAATGAGTTCAAATCCAGGCTCAGACACTTACTAGCTTTGGGATCCTTGGAAAGTCAGTTAACCTCTGGTCATCTCAGCTTCCTCGACTATAAAAGAATAATGACAGCGCCTGTCTCACCAGGTTGTTGGGAGGACCAAATAATATATGTAAAGCACTTAGCATGGTGCCTGGCATGTAGTAGGTGCTCAAATACTTGTTTGCTTCCTTCTCAGACATGCTTCCTTTGCTCCATTCACACAACTACCAGTCCTATTCTGAACTCTTTCAATAGCCCTCTAATCTGCTTTCTTAGACCCCAGCCCCCAATCCATCCTTCTCAACAGCTACCAAGGGACCAATGACCATGCAAGCCCAACCTACTCGGTAAGTCCAGTGGCTTTAGGACCTGTCAGTCAGAGGGAGGATGAGGGTGGGGTCAGTTGGATGGAGGCCAAGAACCAAAGGGCCAGGCAGATGGGTTGGCCTCAAAGAGAAGGCCTGCCTCTTCAGTGGAGACTGGAGTGAACAATGAGATGGAGAGGAGAGGAGAGTGTATTTTAAGATATTTGTAACTTAGAGTTCTCCTAAGTATTTAACTGTTTCATTCTGTTTTCTAAGAAAATCATATAAAAATTTTAAAACGCTGCACATGACTCAGACTGTACAAAATAATGTTGATGTTTCAGTGAGTGCCTCTAGAAACCACTTTACTGATGAACTGGGATGCTTCCAACCATCTGAAGGAATAAATAGGGGTGGTGGCAGTGACAGAAAATGGGCAGTTATGAAGAAAGAAAGTTAAGGCCCAGTTAGTGCTCTGCCGTTTTGTCTCCCAGTTGGAAAGGAGCTCTGTGGCCGCCCAGGCCGACCCACATGAGTGAGGATCTTCCAAAATGCTCCAGGTACATGATCATCCATCTCTGCTTAAAGATCCCTGGGAAGGGGAACCGCCCATTGCTCTTTGGGGCAGTTCTCGCACACAGAGCCCAGATGCTGCAAATGCCACTGACCCTCTCAGCTGGGCCCTTCAGGACTGATGAGATTAAGTCTGAATTCCAGACCTTCAGGAGACTTGAAGAGAGCTCTCTTGTTTCCTTCTAAGCCTACTTTTCTGTAGGAACAAAGCCCTAGTTCTTTCAGTAAGTCTACGTATGGTATGTTCTTTCTTGCTTAAACAAGGTAGACCAGAAGTGCCCTCAACAGGACAAGACTGTTCTATCATGCTGACCTATTTTCTATTTTGGTCAACTAGAAAGATTTCATTCAGCTTTTTCACAGTGGACATAAGAAAGAAGCTTTTACATACATCAATCTTGCCAACTCAGTTCTGGAATGGAAACAGAAAAGTGGACCAGAACATTTGCTCTGGATTTCAACCAGTGCATTACAAGGTTATTCTTTTTTTTTTTTTACTTTTGAACATCTATTTTTTTTTAAAACCCTGAGTTCCAAATTCTCTCCCCGCTTCCCTTCCCATCCACCCTCCCTAAGAGGTCAAGCAATTCAACATGGGTCACATGCGTAACATTATGTATAACCCTTCCACAATACTCATGTTGTGAAAGACTAACTATATTTTGCTTCTTCCTAACCTATCCCCCTTTATTGGGTTTTCTCCCTTGACCCTGTCTCTTTTCAAAAGTGTTTGTTTTTGATTATCTTCATCCCCATCTGCCCTCCCTTCCATCATCCCCCCTTTTTTTTAATCTTCTTCCTCCTTCTTTCCTGTGTGGTGAGATACGCAACTGAGTATGTATG
>JAQQSZ010012231.1:0-12063 GCA_028646595.1 Phalanger gymnotis | reverse complement strand
TTTGCTAAGAGACTCCCATGGACAGTATTGGCATGATATGACTCATAGTGTCATGAAGAGTCAGATGTATTGAATAACAATGACAAAAGTTTCCAAGGGCAGACCCTAAAACTAAGGGAAGTCAATAGAGACTTTGTGTAGAAGATGTCACTTGAGAAAAGTTTTGAAGGAAAGAAGGGAATCTAAGAGACAGAGTTGAAGAGAGGGTATATTCAAGGCATGGGGACAGTCAGGGCAAAGGCAGAGAGAGAGGAGATGGAAGATTGTGTGAAGAATGGCAAGGAGGCCAGTCTGATTAAATGATAGAGGAAGGAAAATAATGTATAATAGGAAGGTAGGTTGGGGACCAGGTAGTCAACAGGAAGTGATTGGAATGTATTAAGTAGAGGAAGGACCAGCAATTTAGGAAACTCACTTTGGCAGCTGAGTAGAAGCTAGATTGGAGTGAGGAGAGACTTGAGGAAGGAAGATGAAAATCAGGGTATCTCCATGGTCTAGGTGGGAGGTTATGAGGCCTCATTGATGATGGCAGCCATAAGACTAGAAAGAAGGGAATGAATACGAGGATGACAAGGTTTGTCAACAGAGGGATGAGGGAGAGCCAAGAATTAAGGACAAAATGTCTATTACTTGTCCAGCTTTTGTTTGGAGACGTCTAGAGAGGGGCCAAACTACTCCTTCCCAAATTAGCCCATTCCACTCAGGAATAGCCCCGGCTTTCAAGGCTGGGCCATCACCAGTCATTTCGACTCTTGTCTTATCACTGCAGGAGAGAGTGAAGCTAATGACTTTGAACACATCTGCTTCACTTAAATCCAATTCACATACAAGTCAAACGTCACCCTTGTGACGTCATTGGTCTTCTTACAGAACAAAGGATGAGCAATGTCCTTCAGGACCCAGAGAATGAAGTTCTCTTTTCTGTGGGTCGTCAGTTCTTGAAATTCTTGGATCATCGATCATGTCTTCCTTATCTAAGATGTCCCATGTACCTATATTCATGGGATCATAGAATTTAGAACTAGAAGTGATATTAAACACCACAGAGTCCCTACTTTGCATTTCATAGATAAGACCCAGAGAAGAACATGTTTTACAAAAAGTTCTAGAAAATGGTAACTCAGTAAAAGTTGTTGGCCTCCCAAATTTCTCTATAATCTGGCTAAACCACTGGACCATCCAACGGTCAAAGCTGAAGTTTTTATAGTATTTTACAAAAATGATCTCACAAAACCTCGTAAGGCAGGTACTTCACATTTCATTATCCTCATGTTCTCAATGAAGAAACAGTTTCAGAGAGCCTGTGGCTAAGGCCACATGGCTAGTGTGCAGGCTTTGAACCTTGTCTCTTCTTATGGTAAAGGCAATATGATTTTTACTATACCTATACAAACAAGATCAGTGTTAAGTAACAGGCAACAATTTAAGAGATGTCACAAAGCAGGAATGATTAATTGCCAAGTCAGTGGCACAGACATGGAGTGCCATGTGTTCATAGGAGGACGAGACAGCCCATGACCTACATACAAGTTTAAGGAAGTGGAAAGCCAATTGACCTGGGTTAACCCTACAGAGAAGCTTTCGAAATAGCAACTCAGATTTTTTTTTAAACTAACCAATCTTTGTCATAAAATAAGGTAGGTAGGCTAGGTGATTTCCAGGGCTGCTTCTAGCTCTGAATCCTATGATCTGGGAGGATCAATGGTCAGGACCTTAGAAGCCACCTCATCTAAGGAGCAAAATGAATAAAGTCTTCATGGTCGATGGGTTTCCTTGGGTCCTACAGATGCTTCTACTTACAGAGCATGTTGTGTTGAGTGAGTCAAGCTTCACAATATTGCAGAGACTCCCAAAAGAGGTCCGTAGTCCCTTTTTAATGCCTATTTTCATGTTTTCCCTGACCTGAATAATTTTTTGTTTTCATTCTATATCACTTAGATAAGGGGTTGGAATAGAACTAGCTTAGTGATAACCATATTTATCTTGAAGCTAAGATAGGGACGGGTGTGAATTAATTATTCTGATTCTGTGGCAGGTTGTTGGTATCCAAACAACTTATGATGCTCTGTTTTTCCTTAAGTCTCAGGGTACAGAGGCTGATAAGAAACATAGGCATAACAGGCAGTGAAACTGAGGCTTTTAACCACTTTTGTGTCATGGACCCCTTTGGTAATCTGCTCAAACCAATGGATCCCTTCTCAGATTAAGATTTTTTAAATAATTGAAGAAAATACCAAATTTCTGGTAAAGGTGAATTAAAAGAAGGATGCATTTCCTGAGTCCCATTCAAATGAACGTCCTACCCCAAAATTTATCCACCGACCCAAATTGAGAACCCTATATTGGAGGATAAATTTACAGTTTGGTATCGAGAAAGCTGCCCACGGAAAAGAGAAAGAACTATTATCAACAATACCTTAGTATATCTGTATTCTAAAGGAGAAAGAATTGATGCAATATGAAAGCTTTCATTAATCCATTATACTAGGCTTTATCTTCACTTATATCGTGAAGCACTTAAATAACATATTACATATATTTATATATCTGGCAGTAGAGTGCTGGGCCTAGAATCAGAGATTCAAATCCAGCCTCAGACACTTACTAGCTGTGTGACCTTGGGCAAGTCACTTAACCCTCTTTGACTCAGTTTCCTCATCTGTAAAATGAGGAGAAGGAAATGGCAAACCATTCCAGTATCTTTGCCAAAAAACCCCAAAAGGGGTCCCAAAGAGTCAGGCACAACTGAAAACATCTAAACAATGAACATCAAATTATCTGTATTTGTATGCATTTGAAATCAGCAAAGCTCTCTCATAACTTAAATACATTAAATCCCTCATTTTAATACATGAAAAATCATAAAAAACCCCAAACCCAGAAAGCTCAAACTATTTTCTTTGGGGAGGCTCCCAGCTGCCAAAAGTATTTGAAATCTCCATCTGAGACCTCAGTTTATAAATCTATGGAGAATATAGCTTTATATTTAGAAAATCATTTTCCCACTTTAACTGCTGCTAACTACAGAAAAGCATCACATTTCTATTTTAGGCCAAAAATTTATATTCTTAAACTAAAAATAATTTGTTTTGATTTATTTTCTGGTGCTATTCCCATCTCTATTTTGGGATCCAGAGGTTTTTTCCCCCTCTTTTGGCTGCTGTTTAACAGAGAAAATTCTTCTTGTACAACTTTTGCTGACAGAATGAAACATTAGACTTCTTTCAGGGCTGAAACTGCGATTTTTAAAAAATGATAATTGTTGACATTTAGGCAGCCATTTAAACTTTGCAAAGAACTTCGTTAACACTACTTCATTTGATCCTCACAACAACCTTGTGAAGGTGTTATTATTACCCTAATTTTCCATGTGAAGAAAACGGGCATCAGGAGAGGTTTGTTGCTTGCCCAGGGTCACACAGCTGGCAAGTGTCTGAGGTGGAATCTGAACCTGGGTCTTCCTGCATTCAAATCTTGTGCTTTATTCACTGCGCCACCTTGATGAACGATTTGTGGGCAGGTAACTGAGAATTGCTTGGTGGGCCAGTTATAAGGGCTCGTGGAAAGAGCCCTGGGTTTGTTGAAGACAAATATTGTATGGTACAATGAGGAGATGGCTGAAGTTGGAGTCATAGGACTCAGGTTCAAATCCTGACTCTCCCTATCTTTGTGACCTTGGGAAAGTCATTCACCATCCATGGGCCTCCGTTTTCTCATCTACAAACTGAAGAGATCGGACCAAAAGGCCTCTGAGGTTTCTCCCAGCTCTTGATGTATGGTCCTAGAAGTCCTGTGGAATTCTTGGGCATGGATCCATTTTGATCTGAATCAATCGAGGGAGTGTCCATGTTGGTCACAGATCCCTTGAGACATTGAAAGTCATAAAATTAACTATTTAGACTACCCCAATCTTTCATCCATTACATATTTATTACATGCCGATGAAGATAAAAAGACAGAATTCTGGGTGATTGCCACCTATCTAGCCACTTCCCTTTGTATAAATACCAAAATTCCATTTATGCCGAGAAGAAAATCCATTCCTAGTCACCTTTGAGGTTTTAAATGCAGAGTTTACAAATGAATGCTTTCTGTTTTTATTTTAATTTTACAATCCCAGGATTCCTGTTATTCAACTTCTCCTTCCTGCTTCTACCCATTTGTAATGGAGTAATTTGTGCAAAAAGAAATATCTTTTAAAAAATAGTAATGCAGCAACATTTGTTGCATACCATATTTGTTGCATGCAGAACACGACATGAGGGATCATGGGACTCTGGTTTCCTCAGAAGAGTTCCTTGGAAAACGTTGAGGCTTGATCTAGACCTGGGAAAAGAATAGGACTTAGATTATTTAAGAGCAAAAGAGTAAGAGGGGACACGAGAGGGTGCTGGGAGAGCTGAGCAGCTGATACTTGGTATTCTGAGAAGAGTTACTGAAAGCCTGACGACACAAGTAGCAGTGCCGGGTACAGGACAGAGCCTAGATTTGAATTCAGAAGATCGCTCAATCAGAATGGGGCCCCCAAAGTGACATGGAGACACTGGGACTTACACAGAAGCCATTTTTTCCCAGGGGGTACAGTTCCTCCCTTGGGCTGTGGTACTTCCTGCTTTCACTCCAACTCTCCAAGTACTGGTCACAGTATAAGCTTTGTATAGTCATTTGCAGTCATGTCCGACTCTGCATGACTGCATTTAGGGTTTTCTCGATGAAGAGATCCTGGAGTGTTTTGCCATTTCCTTCTCCAGCTCATTTTACAGATGAGGAAACCGAGGCAAAGAGGGTTAAGCGACTTGCCCTGGGTCACTCAGTGTCTGAGGAAGGTTTTGAACTAATGAAGAGTCTTCCTGATTCCAGGCTCAGCACTCTATGAACTACGGCGCCACCTAGCTGCCCCTAATTGAAATTTGTAATTTTATATACTTTATGTATTTCACGACATCCTTCTGAGAATGGATCCATTGGTTTAGTCAGACTGCTAAAGGAAAACATGACACCCCAAAAGGTTAAGATCCTGTACCTTAAAACCATCCTCTTTACCCCTGTCCTTGTCTCTAGTTATTCTCTCCATTAGAATATAAACTCTTTGAGGGCAGAGACTGATTTTTGCCTTCCTCTGTATCCTCAGACTATTCCTAGAACAGAAGAAGGGCTTCATAAAGGCTTGTTGAGAGGCAGCTTGGTGGTGCAGTGGTTAAAGGACTGGCCCTAAAGTCAGGAAGACCTAAATTCAGATCCAGCCTGAGATACTAATTAACTGTGTGACCCTGGGCAAGTCACTCAACCTCAGTTGTCTCAACTATAAAATGAGGATCAGAACAGCATCTGTCTCATAGGGCTGAAAGGAAATAATATTTATAAAGCACTTAACACAGTGCCAGGCACATAGGTGGTGTTCCATAAATGCTCATTCTTGTCCCTTACCCTGTTGACTATGTGCATCAGCCCCCACGTTCCCAGTTCCAGTTCTGGGTGTAATTCCAAGCTCTGATATTAACTAGCTCTGTCCTATCACCCCTGGGATCTAGCTTCTGCCACAATGATCTCTTGGGTCTCTTGTAGTGCTAACCTTCTCTGTGTCTCTGACAAACACTTCTTTACAAAGTTCATTCCTTAAATATAGTTACATCTACAAAAAAAACTTCCACCTCCAGACTTTTACATCTGGCTTAGAGTGAGTTAACTGAGCCTTATTTCTTTGTCCTATTCCCAACAATGCCAAATATTCTCATGGGATTAATGCTCCAGTGAACAAATGAGCAGAGTTTTCATTGGACAGGAGATTCCAAGCTGGATCATTTATCATCTTCTCGAGATGAGAACAATTGTTACCATGGTGTGTTTTAGGATAGGCAGAACAATTGTCTTTTGTTTGTTATTTTACTAAATAATCTTCTCTCCAGAAACCTGAATGGCTCCTGTGATTGTTAATAGGACCCAGGACATTTCACCTCCATGTCATGTTTTAAAAGCAGACCCGCTCGATGGACCATCCCATTGACTATTTCTTTTTACTAATTGGAGAATATATCTGCTTCTCTAGGTCTATTGGGCTGAAGGATAATCTATTCATTTGCATTCTAGTCATGAACATGGTTTTCAGTTAGAATAAGGCTTTTACTTTTCATTTTCCAATCTATTTAACTCTTCTAGGCAACACATCAACTGTATTAGTCAAAATCCCAGTCAGTGTTTTCAGCTACCAACAGAATTATTTTGAATGCATGGAGTACCAGGAAGGCAGGGGGATAGATGGTTACCAGTGTGGTCTTATGGTTGGCTCACTGGTCCTCCATCAAGGAAACCCATTTGCTAAGAATTTATTGTGTCTTATATCATCTCTTTCCTGGTCCATTTTGTTAGACTGGGTAGGGCTTATTTCATTTTTTGGTCTTTATAGCCAGTTGTATCTTGAAAGAAATAGGTGATGCTTAAATGTTTGTTGCATCGAATTCAATAAGTAAACACCTGCTCAATTGGCTCACTTTTCAACAGATGTTTAAAAGACCGATAAGCTAGTTTTCCTCAGGGCCTAAATAAGCTACCATATTTAGCATGTCCCTTGGTAAATTGAGACATCATGCTGCAAAAGAAAGAGCAGTGAATTTAAAGTAAAAACCAAACCAAAACAAAGACCTGGCTTCTAACTTTTATCTGTGTGACCTTGGACAAGTCATGTAACTTCCCCTGGTCTTAGTTTTCTCATCAGCAAAATGAGTAAGTGGGTCTAGGCAGCTCTTAAGAGCCTTTCCAGTGATCCATCTATGATCCTGAGTAATCAATGGTATTAGTCTACCAAGGATTTCAGACTTGAACATAGCTTAATTATCCTCATACAAGGGAAGTAATCCCCGGATAATCACTGTCTTTCTTTAACAACTTTCACTGGCAGAATGTTCTTTATCTCTAAAGAAACTCTGAATAATTGCAAAATCAACAATAGTCCCAGAAGATGTATAATGAAATCTCCCTTCTCATTTTAGGCAGAGAGATAGGGGACTTTGAGTCTTTTCATTTGGAGACACCATATCAGTTGTTTTGAGTTAGCGTGTGTATCTTGAAACAAGATACCATTCAGTATGGAGGTGGGATATTCAGTAATTAATGACTCTGTTGTACAAATCAGAAGGTGTTGATAAACTGTATTTTTAAGCAAAATGCATTCCTTATATCTAACTTAGAACTCTTTTAATGTGTGTCAAGCTTATTTCTTTAGTGGTTTTTTTATTTTGGGGGAGATAGTGAATAACTACTTAAAATAGGATATAATATTTATAATTTCTTGTTGAGTCATTTCAGGTGTGTCTGACTCTTCATGAGCCTCCCCCCCTTTTTTGCAAAGATACTTGAATGGTGTGCCATTTCCTTCTCCAGCTCATTTTACAGATGAGGAAACTGAGGCAAACCAAGTGAAGTGACTTGCCCAGGGTCGAACAGCTGGTAAGTGTCTGAGGACAGATTTCAACTCAGGGAAATGAGTTTTCCTGACTCTAAGTCGTGCATGCTATCTGGTGCAGCGCCACCTAGAGGCCCCAGTAATTATAATAGCTAACATTAATACAGTATGTCCCCAAAGTCTCAGGGCACTTTAGGCTAATAAAGTTTAGCTTCCCTTACCCTGCTTTGTGTTTTACATTATCTTATTTATTCCTCACAGCAACCCCATGAGGCAGGAATAAGGAAACTAAGGCTCAGAGATTAATGACTTGCCAGGTTCATATAGCTAGTAAGTGTCTGAGGCAGGATTTGAACTCATCTTCCTGCTTCTGAGTCCAGCAGTCTCTCTACCACTTGCCTATTCCATATTCTTGAAGAATAAGTCATACTATATCTGGGAATGATCACAAATTTAAATATGTTTGCACCTGAGGATGAGGAAATGTCTGGAAATGGTCAGAAAATCTGTTTTTGTTAACCTAGATCATAGCTTCAAAAGTTAACAACTCCCACTGTAAGGTTTTTCCATGTACCAGAGCAAAATAATAATAGTTGGTATTTATACAACACATTAACATTTACAGAGCACTTTACACACACTACTAAACAACTGTATGGGAAAGGTACTGTTGTCATTTTCATACCCATTTTCTACATAAGGAAGTTGAGGCTTGCCAAGCCGAAGTGACATTTCCATAGCCAGTCATTCAGTTTAGGGGGTTCCTCCAAAGCTTGGTACCTCTTCCCTTATGACTCCAAGCTGCTTTCTCAGTGCACTGTATTGTTTCCCAATACATGATGCGATTTTTGCTTCCATATCCAGACTCCATCTGTTCTAAATTCGTTGTACCCCTTTGGGAAGGCAGGTCAATCAATACACCACCATAATAACTGTAATTATATGCTTCCTTCCTTTAAGTAGCTCAAAGTGTTTTACAGATGGTGGGTCTAACCCACTCACTGCTAGTAAATTAGGTACTTTTGTAAACTATATTAAATCCTTTAGGCCAATAATAATAATAGTAGTAGTTTACAGTTATATACTGCTTAATGCTTATAAAGCTTTTTGCAGACATGAAGACTTTTCTTTTGACCCTCTCAATCTAGCTTCCATTTTTTTAGACCTTGAATTTAAACTCTTGGTATTTATTTTGTTTGTATATGAGATGAAATGTGGCACAGTTACTGTTGAGCTGGACTTGTATCCTGGAAGATTTGAGTTCAAATCTACCTCTGAAACATATTGACCATGTGACCCTGGCAAATCAGTCTATGGGTTGCAAAGATTGTAAATTGCAGTGATAGTGCCAATTTTCACCAGTGGGGCATTTCCTTTCTCTCTGCCAGTGAAATCAAAAGTCTATTCCTGTCTACAGGTTCCCGAACTGGGCAATACTGCCTCCTGGGGGCTGCTGGAGTGAGTCAGGGTGGTAGTAGTAGCCTTGGCTGCAATTGGAGGGTGTTGAATAAAAATCAGGGGGAGGTGGAAGCGTAAGGGAAGAAGAAAAGATAAGAAAACTTTGAAAAAGCTTTTGTACATGTTTCATCTGTTGTGTAAGAGATAAATTGTAACTCTTGCATTATTTTCCTAATAAACACACAAAATGCAAGTTATAACCAATCAACCGTCAAGTCTGCGGACAGGTCTTTTTGTTTGTTTTTAGGCAGGGCAATTGGGGTTAGGTGACTTTCCCAAGGTCACACAGCTAGTACATGTGTCAAGCGTCTGAGGTAGAATTTGAACTCGGGGCCTCCTGGCTCCAGGGCCGGTGCTCTACTCACTGTGCCACCTAGCTGCCCTAGTCTGTGGACAGGTCTTAACAAGCAACTGTTGGCAGGCCAGCTTGTTGCAAATTGTTGGGAAGTCCAGCTTGCATTGGCAGGAATATGTGCATATAATGACTTGTTTACAATGTGACACTATGTGGTTACATAATGCAATATTGCATCATCAAAATTTCAATGCAGGAAAAACCCTACAAATTCACAAAAAATTGTTAAATTTAAAATGTGTCATTTAAAAACATTTTATTTATTTTTTTGAAATGATACAAATTAAAAAAAAAACATTAAAGGGTTAAAGAAAGTAGATTTCCGGGGGGGGGGGGGCTGAGAATTTTTTTTTTTAAAGAGGGCAGTAGGCCAAACAAGTTTAGGAACCTCTAGGGTATATTTTTACTTATATATGTCCTTACTATTGCTCTGGTTAGAAAGTTAAAGTCCCTTGGAAGAAGGGATTATTTCATTCATTTTATTGTATCCCCAGCATCTATGGTGCTTATTAAATAAATACCTGTGAACTGATTGAGGTGCAAACTTTTACTGCAGCTTGTAGGGCACCTAGTACAAATACATAAAGGTAGAGAACACTGGACTTGGAAATGAGAGATTTGGCTTGGAGTACCGGTTTGACCATAAATAACCATCACACGTTGAATACAACACTTAAACTTTTGACTTTAGTTTCTTCATCTGTAAAACTTTTACAACTAAATAGCGCTGGTCGTTTTTGAGGAACAAATGAAACAATACATAAAATGCTCTGGAAAACAGTAAAGAGCTGTTATTTTTGTTTTCATGATTATCACCATCATCCACATTTTATGGGCAATGAAACTGTGATCCTGTGGAGTTGTCTAACAGCCAAGGTAACGACGGCAAATGGTGGACTTAAGGCTTTGAATCCAGGATTAAAGTTTGGTATTTGAAGGGCCTTTAGTTGGCAGAGGGATTAGTCTGGTTCTACTTGGCCTCAATGGAAAGAACTATGAGTAATGGGTAAAGATTATAAAGGGGCAAATTTTGGGTTCATGCTGAAAGGTTAGAACTATTCAAAAGTGGAAGGGTTGGCCTTGGGAGGTGGTGACACATTGGAGGTCTTCAAGAAGATGCTGGACACCAATGGCAGAAAGAACCCCTGGGTGTTTCATTTTCCAGGTGGACAGTCTAAGTTGAATTTGAGCTTTGATGAAGTTAAATAATAACCACGGAAGGAACAAAAGTGAGAACAATCCATAATATGTAGAACTTTGGACTTTGGGCAAAGGAAGGACTGGGTTCAAAGCCTGTCTCAGACACTTTTATTTTTTTGCTTTTATTTTATTTTTTGTCTTAATATATGCTTATTGATGTGATTTTTAAACACTAAACACATATTTACATGACAACTTCATTGTATATTTAAAAGGAATTAAATGTTGTATGTAAAAGGAATAGCAAATTGTACATAGACTTGCAATTTCATGTGTAATTATCTTTTTATTATACTATATTATAGAAATTCTTGTTTTATTCCATAAATTAAAAGTAAAATAAATAAAAAATATATAGATTCTCCCTCACTCTAAGAGAGGTCTCTTGCATCAAAATAAAATAATTAAGCAAAAGAAACAGTGCTATAATCCCATTTGAAACTGCATGCAATATTTCCCATCTATAGCAACCCCCCAGCCTCTTTTATTAGAAACAATTTTTTTAATTAATGGAAATCTATTTTCTCATCTTCTCACTTTCCATACCATTGAGGAAAATAAAAGGTAAATAAGAAAAACAAATTTGTTATAATAAATTTGCATAGTCCAGTAAAAGCAAATCATCTCATTGGCTGTATATGAAACTTTGTACATGTCCCTACAACTACACTCTGATCTGTCAGGAGGTAGATAATATGCTTTGTCACCAATCATTTACAACCATGGCTGGCTATTGGATTGATCATAGTCCTCACAGCTTCCAAAGCTGTTTGTCTTTACAGTGTTATTACTGCGTAAATTGTTGCGATTATGGTCATTTCATTCTTCATCAATTTGTAAGACTTCAAAATTGTTTTTAAAACATTGATATCCTAGTAAAAATAGTTTTTTGACTCTGTTCACTTACCTCTGCATTAGTTCATATTTTTCCTTCTTTATTGCTTTGAGATCATTTACTTTCTCATTTCTTACAGCACAGTAATACTACATTTTATTCATATACTCCAGCGTATTCAGTGTTTCCTAGTTGATGGACATCTTTTTAGTTTTTAGGTCTTTTACCTCCACAAAATAGCTGCTAAATAAATATAAATATAAGTAAAAATCATATGTAACCCCTGTGGCAAGACCCATTTGTATGAGACTCTCTCCTTTGGTGGAGTTGAATGCCCTGCCCTGCATGAAGGACAGGGTGGAGTTGGTAAGAAGTGAGAGAGTTCTAGCCTTCCCTACCTCTAGCTTCACCAGTCCTCTCTGGGAGTCTTCAAGGGCCATTTTGTACATACAGGACTATTTTTTCTTTAATGTGATCACTTTTAGGCATAGGCCTAGCAGTGGTTAAGCTGGGTCACATTTAGTAACTTTTTGTGTTTAATTCTAAATTGCTTTTGAGTATGATTGGACTGGTTTAAAGGTCTACTAACAGTGCATTTGTGTTCTATTTTCCCACACTCCCTCCAACATTTTTCTCCTCCCTCCCTTCCTCCCTCCCTTCCTTCCCTCCTTGCTTCCTTCCTCCCTCCCCTTCTCTCTCTTTCTTTCTTTCATTGTCTTTTTTCTGTCTTTCTTTTCCTTCCTTCCTTCCTTCCTTCCTTCCTTCCTTCCTTCCTTCCTTCCTTCCTTCCTTCCTTCCTTCCTTCCTTCCTTCCTT